>JAWNZC010000014.1:5085000-5090000 GCA_035771165.1 Paragorgia papillata
GCGCTAGATCATGTATATTTACTCCAATTATCGCGGCTAGGTTTCTGTATGACGACCACATCATCGACCATGGCGGTTTCATATCTGTTTCCGTAGTGTAGTGGTTATCACGTACGCTTTACACGCGTAAGGACCCCGGTTCAATCCCGGGCGGGAACAGTAGAAAATACAAACGTTACCTCTGCATTTCTTTTGAACATTTCCAGTTACGCACAATTCGGTGCACGAGAACGGGGGTTGTTCAGTTAATTCCACGCCTTTCCTGTTTTAAACTTCACTTTTAAACAAGACACCATATCACATGGCCTTGGTAAGAAACTCGTACATCAACAGGTTTCTGTAGTGTAGTGGTTATCACGTACGCCTAACACGCGTAAAGTCCCCGGTTCGATCCCGGGCGGAAACACAGATATTTTAATTTGCTTGAGTTGTGTATGTTCCACAAAAGAGTTCTGGATGTGATTGACTTGAAAATGCCGTCTGGCCAACATTTTGCCAACAAGGTTAAAATTTTTAACCTATTTTTGTCATTGTATTTCCCCAACTTTGTTTCAGAAGACACCACGCCTATGTTTGGTAAAACAAGTACTAAACGACCGAAATAGGTTTCTTTAAAGAAATAGGCGGGAAAATTATAGAAAGGCGTTATTACTCGCTTTCATGCCAATACTTTTTTCTGGATAAAGCAGCAAATATTTGTATTCTCTCCCACATGTATACTGAAAGATAACTGAACAAACAAACAAACAAACAAACAAACAAACAAACAAACAAACAAACAAACAAACAAACAAACAAACAAACAAACAAACAAACAAACAAACAACATCATCAATGAAACCATAAATAGAAAAATGAATTAGATCTCCGCAATAATAAACATGAGTGGTTTGGCATTTATTCGCTCAAAATCAATTCTTCTTACCCAAGGACCAGTCTCCGTTGCCGTAGTGTAGTGGTTATCACGTACGCCTCACACGCGTAAGGTCCCCGGTTCGATCCCGGGCGGCAACATTCACCAGTCACATGCATATGTATATATAGCAGAATTCGGAAGAGTCCGTAATGTCCCAAATCGTTGTGGCGTTATGGTGTAGCTTTTCTGTTGTTTAAAATGCTTTATCCAAAATTTTACTCAACAGTTATGTAAAACAAGAAATGTCGCTAATGCTGAGTAAAAAGGATATGAACAGCTATGGTATCTATATTTGCGTCTCTCCTCGACCGGGAATCGTACCCCGGTCTTCCGCGTGACAGGCGAAGATACCGACCACCATACTATCGAGGATCGGGTTAACGTCAGCGTCACCTTTCCTCACCGGATCATTTTTCTTCATCATTACCAAAGTGAATGATTAGAAAATTGTTCTACGCACGGTTCTAGCTGCTACTGTACTTTATAATTGGATTGATATAAAGCGTCAAATAACAAACTTGTCGATCATAATGCAAATTGGAAGGAACTGCATGTTGGCGAAGAAAATTGCTGTTTCCTTTCTGCATTTTATAATCCCACAAATAAGCCGAGAATTAAGATGACCCACGTCCAAAATTGCCATGCTACAGCGCTAGATCATGTATATTTACTCCAATTATCGCGGCTAGGTTTCTGTATGACGACCACATCATCGACCATGGCGGTTTCATATCTGTTTCCGTAGTGTAGTGGTTATCACGTACGCTTTACACGCGTAAGGACCCCGGTTCAATCCCGGGCGGGAACAGTAGAAAATACAAACGTTACCTCTGCATTTCTTTTGAACATTTCCAGTTACGCACAATTCGGTGCACGAGAACGGGGGTTGTTCAGTTAATTCCACGCCTTTCCTGTTTTAAACTTCACTTTTAAACAAGACACCATATCACATGGCCTTGGTAAGAAGCTCGTACATCAACAGGTTTCTGTAGTGTAGTGGTTATCACGTACGCCTAACACGCGTAAAGTCCCCGGTTCGATCCCGGGCGGAAACACAGATATTTTAATTTGCTTGAGTTGTGTATGTTCCACAAAAGAGTTCTGGATGTGATTGACTTGAAAATGCCGTCTGGCCAACATTTTGCCAACAAGGTTAAAATTTTTAACCTATTTTTGTCATTGTATTTCCCCAACTTTGTTTCAGAAGACACCACGCCTATGTTTGGTAAAACAAGTAATAAACGACCGAAATAGGTTTCTTTAAAGAAATAGGCGGGAAAATGATGGAAAGGCGTTATTACTCGCTTTCATGCCAATACTTTTTTCTGGATAAAGCAGCAAATATTTGTATTCTCTCCCACATGTATATTGAAAGATAACTGAACAAGCAAACAAACAAACAAACAAACAAACAAACAAACAAACAAACAAACAAACAAACAAACAAACAAACAAACAAACAAACAAACAAACAAACAAACAAACAAACAAACAAACAAACAAACAAACAAACAAACAAACAAACAAACAAACAAACAAACAAACAAACAAACAAACAAACAAACAACATCATCAATGAAACCATAAATAGAAAAATGAATTAGATCTCCGCAATAATAAACATGAGTGGTTTGGCATTTATTCGCTCAAAATCAATTCTTCTTACCCAAGGACCAGTCTCCGTTGCCGTAGTGTAGTGGTTATCACGTACGCCTCACACGCGTAAGGTCCCCGGTTCGATCCCGGGCGGCAACATTCACCAGTCACATATGTATATATAGCAGAATTCGGAAGAGTCCATAATGTCCCAAATCGTTGTCGCGTTATGGTGTAGCTTTTCTGTTGTTTAAAATGCTTTATCCAAAATTTTACTCAACAGGTATGTAAAACAAGAAGTGTCGCTAATGCTGAGTAAAAAGGATATGAACAGCTATATGGTATGTATATTTGCGTCTCTCCTCGACGGGGAATCGAACCCCGGTCTTCCGCGTGACAGGCGGAGATACTGACCACTATACTATCGAGGATCGGGTTAACGTCACTGGCACCTTTCCTCATGCACCGGATCATTTTTCTTCATCATACCAAAGTGAATGATTAGAAAATTGTTCTACGCACGGTTCTAGCTGCTACTGTACTTTATAATTCGATTGATATAAAGCGTCAAATAACAAACTTGTCGATCATAATGCAAATTGGAAGGAACTGCTAATTGTTTGCGAAGAAAATTGCTGTTTCATTTCTGCATTTTACAATCCCACAAATAAGAGCATTAAGATCACCCACGTC
The DNA here is from genome assembly GCA_035771165.1 of Paragorgia papillata. Lineage (NCBI taxonomy): Eukaryota > Metazoa > Cnidaria > Anthozoa > Scleralcyonacea > Coralliidae > Paragorgia > Paragorgia papillata. The sequence goes on from JAWNZC010000014.1 coordinate 5,088,206, forward strand.
CAAAATTGCCATGCTACAGCGCTAGATCATGTATATTTACTCCAATTATCGCGGCTAGGTTTCTGTATGACAACCACATCATCGACCATGGCGGTTTCACATCTGTTTCCGTAGTGTAGTGGTTATCACGTACGCTTTACACGCGTAAGGTCCCCGGTTCAATCCCGGGCGGGAACAGTCGAAGAGACAAACGTTACCTGTTGCATTTCTTTTGAACATTTCCAGTTACGCACAATTCGGTGCACGAGAACGGGGGTTGTTCAGTTAATTCCACGCCTTTCCTGTTATAAATTTCACTTTTAAACAAGACACCAGATCACATGGCCTTTGTAAGAAACACGTACATCAACAGGTTTCTGTAGTGTAGTGGTTAACACGTACGCCTAACACGCGTAAAGTCCCCGGTTCGATCCCGGGCGGAAACACATATATTTTGATTTGCTTGAGTTGTATATGTTCCACAAAAGAGTTCTGGATGTGATTGACTTGAAAATGGCGTCTGGCCAACATTTTGCGAACAAGGTTAAAATTGTTAACGTATTTTTGTCATTGTATTTCCCCAACTTTGTTTCAGAAGACACCACGCCTATGTTTGGTAAAACAAATAATAAACGACCGAAATAGGTTTCTTTAAAGAAATAGGTGTGAAAATGATGGAAAGGCTTTATTACTCGCTTTCACTGCCAATACTTTTTTCGGATAAAGCAGCAAATATTTCTATTCTCTCCCACATGTATATGGAAAGATAACTGAACAAGCAAACAAACAAACAAACAAACAAACAAACAAACAAACAAACAAACAAACAAACAAACAAACAAACAAACAAACAAACAAACAAACAAACAAACAAACAAACAAACAAACAAACAAACAAACAAACAAACAAACAAACAAACGAACAAACAAACAAACAAACAAACAAACAAACAAACAAGCAAACAAACAAACAAACAAACAAACAAACAAACAAACAAACAAACAAACAACATCATCAAGCAAGCAAGCAAGCAAGCAAGCAAGCAAGTAAACAAACAAACAAACAAACAAACAAACAAACAAACAAACAAACAAACAAAACAAACAAACAAACAAACAAACAAACAAACAAACAAACAAACAAACAAACAAACAAACAAACAAACAAACAAACAAACAAACAAACAAACAAACAAACAAACAAACAAACAAACAAACAAACAAACAACATCAATGAAACCATAAATAGAAAAATGAATTAGATCTCCGCAAGAATAAACATGAGTGGTTTGGCATTTATTCGCTCAAAATCAATTCTTCTTACCCAAGAACCAATCTCCGTTGCCGTAGTGTAGTGGTTATCACGTACGCCTCACACGCGTAAGGTCCCCGGTTCGATCCCGGGCGGCAACATTCACCAATCACATATGTATATATAGCAGAATTCGGAAGAGTCCATAATGTCCCAAATCGTTGTGGCGTTATGGTGTAGCTTTTCTGTTGTTTAAAATGCTTTATCCAAAATTTTACTCAACAGGTATGTAAAACAAGAAGTGTCGCTAATGCTGAGTAAAAAGGGTATGAACAGCTATGGTATGTATATTTGCGTCTCTCCTCGACGGGGAATCGAACCCCGGTCTTCCGCGTGACAGGCGGAGATACTGACCACTATACTATCGAGGATCGGGTTAACGTCAACGTCACCTTTCCTCACCGGATCATTTTTCTTCATCATACCAAAGTGAATGATTAGAAAATTGTTCTACGCACGGTTCTAGCTGCTACTGTACTTTATAATTGGATTGATATAAAGCGT
>JAWNZC010000014.1:5095000-5100000 GCA_035771165.1 Paragorgia papillata
TACTCGCTTTCATGCCAATACTTTTTTCTGGATAAAGCAGCAAATATTTGTATTCTCTCCCACATGTATATTGAAAGATAACTGAACAAGCAAACAAACAAACAAACAAACAAACAAACAAACAAACAAACAAACAAACAAACAAACAAACAAACAAACAAACAAACAAACAAACAAACAAACAAACAAACAAACAAACAAACAAACAAACAAACAAACAAACAAACAATCAACATCAATGAAACCATAAATAGAAAAATGAATTAGATCTCCGCATGAATAAACATGAGTGGTTTGGCATTTATTCGCTCAAAATCAATTCTTCTTACCCAAGGACCAGTCTCCGTTGCCGTAGTGTAGTGGTTATCACGTACGCCTCACACGCGTAAGGTCCCCGGTTCGATCCCGGGCGGCAACATTCACCAGTCACATATGTATATATAGCAGAATTCGGAAGAGTCCATAATGTCCCAAATCTTTGTGGCGTTATGGTGTAGCTTTTCTGTTGTTTAAAATGCTTTATCCAAAATTTTACTCAACAGGTATGTAAAACAAGAAGTGTCGCTAATGCTGAGTAAAAAGGGTATGAACAGCTATGGTATGTATATTTGCGTCTCTCCTCGACGGGGAATCGAACCCCGGTCTTCCGCGTGACAGGCGGAGATACTGACCACTATACTATCGAGGATCGGGTTAACGTCACCGTCACCTTTCCTCACCGGATCATTTTTCTTCATCATACCAAAGTGAATGATTAGAAAATTGTTCTACGCACGGTTCTAGCTGCTACTGTACTTTATAATTCGATTGATATAAAGCGTCAAATAACAAACTTGTCGATCATAATGCAAATTGGAAGGAACTGCTAATTGTTTGCGAAGAAAATTGCTGTTTCATTTCTGCATTTTACAATCCCACAAATAAGAGCATTAAGATCACCCACGTCCAAAATTGCCATGCTACAGCGCTAGATCATGTATATTTACTCCAATTATCGCGGCTAGGTTTCTGTATGACAACCACATCATCGACCATGGCGGTTTCACATCTGTTTCCGTAGTGTAGTGGTTATCACGTACGCTTTACACGCGTAAGGTCCCCGGTTCAATCCCGGGCGGGAACAGTCGAAGAGACAAACGTTACCTGTTGCATTTCTTTTGAACATTTCCAGTTACGCACAATTCGGTGCACGAGAACGGGGGTTGTTCAGTTAATTCCACGCCTTTCCTGTTATAAATTTCACTTTTAAACAAGACACCAGATCACATGGCCTTTGTAAGAAACACGTACATCAACAGGTTTCTGTAGTGTAGTGGTTAACACGTACGCCTAACACGCGTAAAGTCCCCGGTTCGATCCCGGGCGGAAACACATATATTTTGATTTGCTTGAGTTGTATATGTTCCACAAAAGAGTTCTGGATGTGATTGACTTGAAAATGGCGTCTGGCCAACATTTTGCGAACAAGGTTAAAATTGTTAACGTATTTTTGTCATTGTATTTCCCCAACTTTGTTTCAGAAGACACCACGCCTATGTTTGGCAAAACAAATAATAAACGACCGAAATAGGTTTCTTTAAAGAAATAGGTGTGAAAATGATGGAAAGGCTTTATTACTCGCTTTCACTGCCAATACTTTTTTCGGATAAAGCAGCAAATATTTCTATTCTCTCCCACATGTATATGGAAAGATAACTGAACAAGCAAACAAACAAACAAACAAACAAACAAACAAACAAACAAACAAACAAACAAACAAACAAACAAACAAACAAACAAACAAACAAACAAACAAACAAACAAACAAACAAACAAACAAACAAACAAACAAACAAACAAACAAACAAACAAACAAACAAACAAACAAACAAACAAACAAACAAACAAACAAACAAACGAACAAACAAACAAACAAACAAACAAACAAGCAAACAAACAAACAAACAAACAAACAAACAAACAAACAAACAATCAAACAAACAAACAACATCATCAAGCAAGCAAGCAAGCAAGCAAGCAAGCAAGTAAACAAACAAACAAACAAACAAACAAACAAACAAACAAACAAACAAACAAACAAACAAACAAACAAACAAACAAACAAACAAACAAACAAACAAACAAACAAACAAACAAACAACATCAATGAAACCATAAATAGAAAAATGAATTAGATCTCCGCAAGAATAAACATGAGTGGTTTGGCATTTATTCGCTCAAAATCAATTCTTCTTACCCAAGAACCAATCTCCGTTGCCGTAGTGTAGTGGTTATCACGTACGCCTCACACGCGTAAGGTCCCCGGTTCGATCCCGGGCGGCAACATTCACCAATCACATATGTATATATAGCAGAATTCGGAAGAGTCCATAATGTCCCAAATCGTTGAGGCGTTATGGTGTAGCTTTTCTGTTGTTTAAAATGCTTTATCCAAAATTTTACTCAACAGGTATGTAAAACAAGAAGTGTCGCTAATGATGAGTAAAAAGGATATATGAACAGCTATGGTATGTATATTCGCGTCTCTCCTCGACGGGGAATCGAACCCCGGTCTTCCGCGTGACAGGCGGAGATACTGACCACTATACTATCGAGGATCGGGTTAACGTCACCGTCACCTTTCCTCACCGGATCATTTTTCTTCATCATACCAAAGTGAATGATTAGAAAATTGTTCTACGCACGGTTCTAGCTGCTACTGTACTTTATAATTCGATTGATATAAAGCGTCAAATAACAAACTTGTCGATCATAATGCAAATTGGAAGGAACTGCATGTTGGCGAAGAAAATTGCTGTTTCCTTTCTGCATTTTATAATCCCACAAATAAGCCGAGAATTAAGTTGACCCACGTCCAAAATTGCCATGCTACAGCGCTAGATCATGTATATTTACTCCAATTATCGCGGCTAGGTTTCTGTATGACGACCACATCATCGACCATGGCGGTTTCATATCTGTTTCCGTAGTGTAGTGGTTATCACGTGCGCTTTACACGCGTAAGGTCCCCGGTTCAATCCCGGGCGGGAACAGTCGAAAAGACAAACGTTACCTCTTGCATTTCTTTTGAACATTTCCAGTTACGCACAATTCGGTGCACGAGAACGGGGGTTGTTCAGTTAATGTCACGCCTTTCCTCTTTTCAACTTCACTTTTAAACAAGACACCATATCACATGGCCTTGGTAAGAAACTCGTACATCAACAGGTTTCTGTAGTGTAGTGGTTATCACGTACGCCTAACACGCGTAAAGTCCCCGGTTCGATCCCGGGCGGAAACACAGATATTTTGATTTTCTTGAGTTGTATATGTTCCACAAAAGAGTTCTGGATGTGATTGACTTGAAAATGCCGTCTGGCCAACATTTTGCCAACAAGGTTAAAATTGTTAACGTATTTTTGTCTCATTGTATTTCCCCAACTTTGTTTCAGAAGACACCACGCCTATGTTTGGTAAAACAAATAATAAACGACCGAAATAGGTTTCTTTAAAGAAATAGGTGTGAAAATGATGGAAAGGCTTTATTACTCGCTTTCACTGCCAATACTTTTTTCGGATAAAGCAGCAAATATTTCTATTCTCTCCCACATGTATATGGAAAGATAACTGAACAAGCAAACAAACAAACAAACAAACAAACAAACAAACAAACAAACAAACAAACAAACAAACAAACAAACAAACAAACAAACAAACAAACAAACAAACAAACAAACAAACAAACAAACAAACAAACAAACAAACAAACAAACAAACAAACAAACAAACAAACAAACAAACAAACGAACAAACAAACAAACAAACAAACAAGCAAACAAACAAACAAACAAACAAACAAACAAACAAACAAACAAACAAACAAACAAACAAACAAACAAACAAACAAACCACATCATCAAGCAAGCAAGCAAGCAAGCAAGCAAGCAAGTAAACAAACAAACAAACAAACAAACAAACAAACAAACAAACAAACAAACAAACAAACAAACAAACAAACAAACAAACAAACAAACAAACAAACAAACAAACAAACAAACAAACAAACAAACAACATCAATGAAACCATAAATAGAAAAATGAATTAGATCTCCGCAAGAATAAACATGAGTGGTTTGGCATTTATTCGCTCAAAATCAATTCTTCTTACCCAAGAACCAATCTCCGTTGCCGTAGTGTAGTGGTTATCACGTACGCCTCACACGCGTAAGGTCCCCGGTTCGATCCCGGGCGGCAACATTCACCAGTCACATATGTATATATAGCAGAATTCGGAAGAGTCCATAATGTCCCAAATCGTTGTGGCGTTATGGTGTAGCTTTTCTGTTGTTTAAAATGCTTTATCCAAAATTTTACTCAACAGGTATGTAAAACAAGAAGTGTCGCTAATGCTGAGTAAAAAGGATATGAACAGCAATGGTATGTATATTTGCGTCTCTCCTCGACGGGGAATCGAACCCTGGTCTTTCGCGTGACAGGCGGAGATACTAACCACTATACTATCGAGGATCGGGTTAACGTCACCGGCACCTTTCCTCACCGGATAATTTTTCTTCATCGTACCAAAGTGAATGATTAGAAAATTGTTCTACCCACGATTCTAGCTGCTACTGTACTTTATAATTCGATTGATATAAAGCGTCAAATAACAAACTTGTCGATCATAATGGAAATTGGAAGGAACTGCTAATTGTCGGCGAAGAAAATTGCTGTTTCATTTCTGAATTTTATAATCCCACAAATAAGAGCATTAAGATGACCCACGTCCACAATTGCCATGCTACAGCGCTGGATCATGTATATTTACTCCAATTATCGTGGCTAGGTTGCTGTATGACAACCACATCATCGACCATGGCGGTTTCACATCTGTTTCCGTAGTGTAGTGGTCATCACGTACGCTTTACACGCGTAAGGTCCCCGGTTCAATCCCGGGCGGGAACAGTCGAAAAGACAAACGTTACCTGTTGGATTTCTTTTGAACATTTCCAGTTACGCACAAT
>JAWNZC010000014.1:5710000-6007500 GCA_035771165.1 Paragorgia papillata
TGTTTTTGAGACATGGACGGTGACCGGAAGAACAGGAATACAATACAGAAGTACTGAACCGCGTATTCTTTGAAAATACTTTTTTACCCAAAACAAAGGCTATGAATAATCACATATCTAAACTGTTAGCTCATAAGCTTAAATTTCATCTTTATATAAAAATACAGATCCTTTATTTTATATTGTATTGTAATGAAATTATCCCCCTTAAAATACAAGTTTTCTACTTTAAAAGTATGTCTCACTGTAGTATAAAACAACGATGACAGGCTTCAACGTTCTAGCAGTTCCCGTCGTCTCAAGAACGTGAAAATGCTCTCAATGACGTCTTGTGTAGAACGACGACGGCGTTCACTTTGCTCTTGGGATTTTAAATTGCTCATTATCATTGTTTTGAATGAAAAATACTATTGAATTATAACGCCGTCCATGGCTCTAAAACGCGTGTATGCTTTAATAAGCTCTCCAATAATAAACTTTCACCAACTCGAAATGATTAACGGAATGATTAAAAAATACTTAACTGTTTTAAATATTCGATTTTTATGTTAGATTCTAGTATTAAATTATGTTGGAAACATTACAATGCAGTCAAAAATCTTTGCATGCAGACATCTCATTTTGAGAGTGTGTTAAAATTCCTTTGAAATAGAGTCGTGTATATATCACTTTTGGAGACATTCGAAGTTAATTTTTTAATGTCTTGTTTTGACTGTAGGATACTATCAAATTTTTGGAAACACCGTTAATGTGTCGTAGTCATGAAAAGACTGGAATGCTAGACGTACATTTTGACCGGTGAGTGACAGATATCCTAAAACACTAGGGAAGGCTCCCACGATAATTCTGCTACCGTTGAGGTCGAAAGTTTTTAGAAACTAGCTGTATATTATATATCGCAGCTGTTGCTTACCGGAAGGAATTTAATTATCATATGAATACTGAACCACAAGTATTGGTGAAGTTTACAGTAAAAAGAGAAATATGTACTAGAAGTTACTATTATAAAATTGATAAATTATATCCTGTAACAGCAAGTTATATTTCAGGAACCGATAAACAAGTTAGTCCTTATATATAGACGATTTATTGGTTTTAAATTTCCATTATTATTTTTATTTTATTATTTACAAATCTTTATATACGGTAACCACATCAATCCGTCTATAAGGGTTGTTTTTCATGGGGCCGCGTGATACTACAAATGTCTAATAATCTAAGTGGCTATAGTACAAATAATATATAAAATTCTTGTCTTTTGTATAAAGTTCTAAAACTAACTAACTAACTAACTAACTAACTAACTAACTAACTAACTAACTAACTAACTAACTAACTAACTAACTAACTAACTAACTAACTAACTAACTAACTAACTAACTAACTATTTACAAGTAAAATCAATAAAAGAGCTATAACTTTTAACGTATATGGTACATGTATTAATTTAAATTTAATTTTGTGGCAAGGTATTCCACATCATGGCACCTCGATAACCGAAAGTTCTTTTCAAAGCATTTGTGTTTGGTTTAGGGAGATACAATTTACTATTGTTGCTCCTTAAATCATAGCAATCCCGATCTGTTAAACTAAATAAATGACTTAGTTTTGAGTTTCCACTTACACATTTATTTACTAGGGACAAGAGCTGCCCGTCCCTCCTACACTTTAATGTGTTCCAGCAGATTTTTGTTAAAGTATATAATTATATATCTGTTGCCGATTAATAATAACTGTCACCATGCAGTAATTACGCGACCGGCTTTATTCTGTAATTTTTGCAGTCGTTCTTTTAATTCGCATGAACAATTGTCCCAGACAAGGGAACAATAGTCGAAGTGAGGTAGCACCAAAGCTTTATATAGTCTTTCTAAACTTTATTTACTGATAACGTCCTTAGCTCTTCGCAGAACGGCTATCCCTTTAGATATTTTTTAAGAAATATTATCAATATGGGTTTTCCATCTTAGTTTTTCATCAATGAAAACTCCAAGAGTTTTGGTCGTATAATTATTTGATTTTCGATGAAAATATGCGGATCCGTTTCGATTTGTGATAATCTTTTCCTGGATCCAATTATCATTATTTAATTTTGTTTCGATGTGTTGCCCTGAACTACCGGTTACAGTTATATTAGTATCATCGGCAAATATAGCTGGAGTGGAATTTTTCAAACAACTATAGACAAGGATAAAGGATAAAGGACTGGGTGGCTAATCATCCTTACTCGCAGCCAGTGGCTGAATTGCGAAGGACGCAGATCAACGTGGCCGTGTTAAGGCATATCAAAGGCGCTCCAAGCAGCCGCCAACGACACAGTTCAGACCATGGATCACAGCTAAGATGTTAGGTGTTGATTTTATGGAGGGAAGAAAACCGGAGAACCCGGCGAAAAACCCTCGAAGCACAGGAGAGATCAATTACAACTCTACTCACATGAGTCCAAGCCCGACAACGGGGTCAATCCCAAGCGGTCACCCATCCAAGTACTAACCCCGTCTAACCGGGCTTAACTTTTTGGTGAGAGGTAGCGTGCTAACAGCACCCGCCACCCGTGCTCCCCAGGTCATTTATATAAATTAAAAACAATAAAGGACCTAAATTTGACCCCTTAAACTGTACTTTCTTCTTAGAAACCTGTTAAAATTGCTGAATGAGATCAGTTACTGGGAACAACTAATGTTTGAAACACCACATTACGTAGCTGAAATATATCAAAAGAAAGAAGATCTCAGGGTGCTCAGAGAAAATGTACTTCTTGTCGTCAGGGACTATAACAGGTCAGTTGAGTTGAGTTGATTTGAGGGGCACTGTCACCGATAGGGCCGGAGCGGCAGAAGGTTTAGGTGTGATTAGATTTAGATTTAATAACTTTATTGCCTATAGCAACTGTAGGTGTTGATTTTACGGAGGGAGCACAGTAGAGATCAACTACAACTCTACTCACATTAGTTTAAACTCGACAACGGGGTCATTCCCAAGCGGTCACCCATCCAAGTATACTAACCCCGTCTAACCGGGCTTAACTTTTGGGGAAAGGCAGCGCGCTAACAGGACACACCACCCGTGCTCCCCAATATATATTTGAAAACGTTGGGCTAACTTTTTCTAATTTTCTAGAGCACTAGAATGTTTGGTTGAAAATACTTAATCCATATATCTATGTGCCTTAATCCTTCAGTTTGGTTACAAGTTATAGGCATCACTTGTGAAGATTGGTATATTTTAAAGAAGTTTTGCCCCGTAATTTTACAAATGCCAAGCTAACGCGAAATTAGTTTTAAATCATCTAAACCTAGCCAAACTCATGGATTAAGTAGATCTATAGAAAGATTTTCTATTTTCTATATTGAGAAAATTAGCATTTTGAACACTCAAACCAGACCTTTTGCCGTTCGGTGATGATGCTCTTTAAGTGAAGTTGTTAAGATCTGTCACCTTAAATATGTTGTATGGTTGGCTAGGTGGATGAACTCGCGACTAAGCTCTTGGCAACGGCTTCCGTAGCTCAGTGGTCAGAGCACTGCACTAGAATCGCAGGGTCGCGGGTTCAATTCCTAGCCGGAAGGTCCTGATGTTGCATTTTCGCAACTGGTCTAGATTTGGTCTTAAGTTATGTGCTCTTACACTCGAAATTTTCTTTCACCAAAAATCTTCCAGAACATGCGATTTATTGATTGATTGACTTGTTTTGTTTTTTGTTTTTTTTTGTTTTGTTTTGTTTTGTTTTGTTTTGTTCTGTTTTGTTTTGTTTTGTTTTGTTTTGTTTTGTTTTGTTTTGTTTTGTTTTGTTTTGTTTTGTTTTGTTTTGTTCGGTTTTGTTTGTTTGTTTGTTTGTTTGTTTGTTTGTTTGTTTGTTTGTTTGTTTGTTTGTTTGTTTGTTTGTTTGTTTAATGGGTTGAAATTGACTTATCGACCGACCGACAAACGGATTGTTTGCAATACATGCCTACTGGCGCAGGAATGTTTGTTCAAAATGTGGCTAAAATATTTAGGCAAGAAAAATAACATATTGCCTTCCAATTATTGACGTTTGAACAACTGGAAACACGACTGTAATTTTACCTAGCTTAATTAAAAATCTCTATTTATTTCTCAAAATTCTGCTTATTTCTCAAAGTGATCGCCATTTATGTTGATTATTAAGTATATATTCTATTCTAGAATTATTGCTGCGTTATCAGCTGAAGAAAGAGCGCTTTTCAAAGAAAGAATTCGATTCTTGGACAGAAAAGTACATCCTGGATTAACTAAGCTTACTTGGGCTAGTAAGGGTATTTCAGATTATTTCGTTGGCGAATGCAGGCAGAACTCAAGCAAGGTAAATTGACTTACAGTATATTTAATATTTTCTATATATACTCTGAGAAATTTCAAAATCAGCTAACCTTTACTGCATTTTTCCGATTGAATTTTGTATTTTATGAAGTGATTTTCATAACTTTAAGAATTTAAAATTTTTAGATAAATTGCGTAAACCGTACATAAGGCGGTGTTACACTATGCAATTTTTCGTGCAACTTGTCTCGCAATGGCTATATCTGTTAAATTGTAGTTGCGTATAGGGGTGCTACACTCTGCAATGTTTCTTGCAACTTTCGCAGAAACCACATAGAAGACCCTGGGGACGAGCTTGAAGGTGTATTTTTATTGGTTGACCACACGAAACATTGCGAGACAAGTCGCAAGTGGGGTGTTACACTGTGCAATGCTTCAATAATCTGTTGCAGCGTTGCCGCAATCGTTGCGAAAGGTAGAACTTGATTCTACTTCGTGCAACGCTTGCTGCAACAAAAACGTTGCAAGACTGGGTGATTGCAGGGTATGTTACACCGTGCAATTTCTCGTGCAACTTGCGTCGCAACAAAATTGAGTTGCACGAAATATTGCATAGTGTAAAGCCCTAATCAAACGAGAACGCAAGTCATCGCAAGTTGGCAGTCAGAATTTCTGTGGCGGTCGTTCAAACACCCAAATTAACAAAATAAAGGTTTCATGAGTGTTTTAAACAAGTTTTAACTTTGTCACGGTACATGTATTTTCGGGAAATTATTCAGAGCGGCTGGCTGAGATAGCGTGACTGCCAACTTGCGATGACTTGCGTTCTCGTTTGATTAGGGCTTAACACCGCCTTAACTGCAAAGAATATATGGTACTGAAATGATACAATATTGCGGATAAGTACTTAATTCGAGCGCATAATCGGGATCAGGATCTTTGAAATGGCTGTGGAGATGGATTCACTTCTTAATATTGTTGTTTAGTTCTTAACCATGCATGCCTAGTCTGTTATTTTGCAGAGTGTCCTTAACCTACTTAGTTTGCTCAAAGATGGTTTTTGTGTGCGTGTTTGTATGTTCATTGTCAATCGAGAGATGGTCTGGAGACTCAGCTAAAATCTTTGTTCTATCTTTTTGTTCACGTTTATGCAAAACTTGTGCACGGTGGGTACAATGTATTTTTGGTATAATGAAGCAATCGTGCAATAGCAGCGTGTAGTAGGTTCAATCGCTCAACCATGTCTGTAAATATTAATAAGCGAGAAACAAAAGGTTTGTGAGGACCATCTCGACATAAAATCACAGCTCATTATAGGTGCTTTGAAATTTGTCAAGTTTCCAGACAATATCTTGATTGACTCTAGAAACAAATACAAGAAATTAGCGTCTTAAACCTTATTAAGTACTTCTTGTGTCCTTACACTCGTTTAAATTTTCTTAAAATAACTCTTTTTGTCTTTTCAATATACGAAAACTATGAACTTCAGTGACGGCTAGTGGTCACGTCATCATACAACTGGCACGCAAAATCCGGCCTCATGCCCCATCCAGTTTTATTGAGATCAGTGGTAAGACCAAGTCGATTACTTTACTATCTTGTTTACTTAATATAGTTTCTCATTATATTTGGAATAGGTTCAGGCAATAGTTGACGAGTACAAGAACGCGAATCTAACAATTTCAAAGGATTGCATCAAAGTTAGTGAAATGCTTTTGATAATTATTGATGGAAAACGAGTGTACGATAATTTGGAATTCGAAGATGATCAGGTACACGCAATATTTGTAATTTATTTTGTGAAGCTATTTATAAAAGAAGTTGCGTTTTACGCACGCTGGGATTGGTTACCGTGCTTATATCAGACGATGCAAACACGTTGTGACGTCACGGTACATTTCTTAGCCTTATTTCAGTCGATTGAGTTTGGGAGAATTCGAAAGTACTTATGTATACGGCTCAGGTTCACATAAACTTTCGAATTCTCCCAACTCACTCTCGTGTTTGCATCAGGCTATATAAACCCGGCAGCCATTTCCAATTTCTTAAATAGTGCATGAAGTGGTTTATTTACACTTCGCAATTACTGTAGATTTCCAAACTGTTTGATTCTCAATCTTGGTTTTTGGCCAGCTTTGCATTTATATTTTGAGCTGAGCCAGTTCGTCCTGTGACGTGCGGACTTTATCTGAGCTATAATAAGGCATCATTCCGTGTCAAATGTACTTCTTAAGCGGTAGTGTTTTATATAAAAAAACGTTGCACTCTTAATCCTGGTTTCCATATAGCATGGCAAGGGGCGATGGTCCAATCATAAACAGTGTTGAATTAGCCAGCAATAAAAAGCTGTATGCGATTGGACCATTGCCCTTGCCGCAGCCATGCCGCCGACTCTTACGGCTATATGGAAACCAGGCTTAAGTATGTTTCGAAGATTGTCATCAGTAGATGGAATTAAATGTAGAACCTATGCTAGAATTTCAGGGTTTTTTCAAAGAAAGCTCTATCTGAGGTTTCCGCAAAAAGCAAAGAACGTCTTGTTTGACAGAGTTTGTCCCAGTTATCAATGAATATGATGTTCTTGATGTATGTTATCTATTTGCTACAGAAAAGTCACCGTAGCAGTGTACAGTCAAGACTTCAAGATATCCACGCTGAGATAGTGTCGACGATGAAGCAAGTCTACGTGGTTTTCAAAAATGATGGACCGGAGGTATGTTTGCATGTTAATCTTCGTCCTCTTTCACATTTAATAAAGAACAACAACATAGTTATTAATTTTTGTACCTTGATACATTTATTGTCGATTTCAACGCGCGGTTCGGAAGTACTTTGCCAACTTTCAGATTACGTTTCCAAATTTAGAAGTTCATCAATTCTTCTCCCGCGGTATTACCACCGTTATATAGACATAATTTGTTGACATATACTGCACTAAATGCTCTAATAGGGACCTTGCGAAATACGACGGCAACTTCAACAACGACGTCTTTTAACAAAATAATTCTAGTTGCGAAACAAAGAAAACGAATAATATTTCGTCTCTAGAGTAACCTCAACACCGTCCTTGTTCTTTACACAACCGACGCCACTTGGAGCATTTTCACGTCTTCAGGTCCACGTCAACTCACCAAAAGATGAGAACTGTTGCTTAAGATTTACTTTAATGACTACAATCATTTTAGCAGTACTGGGGCGTTTTGGAAGTCATTAGACTAGCTTCAAATATCAAATACAATAGTCAGTTAGCCGTAACGTTTCTTAATTATAAAATGTATGTTGCTTTTCAACCGCCGTCGTTGTCCTATAGCATCGTAAGGTCCCTAGTATCGCAGGGTTGCGGGTTCGATTCCTAACTAGAAGGCTTTGATGTTTCGTTTTTGCAGCCGGTCTCTGTTCGGTTTTAAAATATATATTATTACACTCTTCTTTTTTTTTAATTTAATAACTTTCCAGGGCAAAGAAAGGACTCGACGTCCAGTCAAGCTAAGCCCCATCACCTAAGATCCCTTCAACACGCAGTTTAATTCGGTAAAATGCCAAATATTACTTGCAACTCGCTACAGGACGAGTTTTTAATCTTCGTGCTTTTATACCTTTATGCGCTTGACAAATAAAAACCTTTTCGTACCTGTCTAAAAAGGTTGTTGTCCAATAATATTATTTATTATATAGAATAGAGTGTTTTATTGATTTTTCCGCCACTAATAAAAGTGATAATCTCACATGTGCGATTATTTATGATAATCGCACATGTGACGATTATCGCTGAATCAGCATTATAGTTTAATGCAATTTTTGCAAGGCAATAGGACAATTTTTTTTATATAACTAGAAATACATAAATGCAATAACCCCTCGCCCGCTTTTACATGAATTTTTGTAAATACCCCCTGATTAGAAAACATTAATGCAACCCCCCTTGTCCTCTTTTCTATTTGTCAAAAAATTTTTTTCCAAAACATTGAATTGATTGAAAACTACTCAAACAACTATCTGGCTGACTGCCACGGCTACATTTATATGGCATTTCAAATTCCTTTAAGCTATTATTAAAGTAATTTTTTATTTCGAAATCTGAAGTGCTGAAACTGTTTTCACCTACATGTTAATAAATATTTCCACAGCATTTGTACGTTTTACAGAAGAAAAATTGCTCCTTTTCCGAGTTTTTAATATGGCAAATTATGGACAAGTTATACGTTAAGTCACAAGTGGTTTTACAATAAGAAAACCATTTAAACAAAGATATTAAAACGGCAGCCACAGATAAATACAACAGGCAAGCAAACTGACATGCAATGGATACTTTAGTTTAAGGACACACAAAAAAAGAAAACAAAATTAACAGTGATAGGATGTAAACAGGGAAACTCGAACATGTTCGTGATTACTGAGAGTGGCTGCTCTATAATATTTTTACCGTTAACTTTTCGCCGGTCTTTATTTCTTCGTTGGTTTTCAAGTTTTACTATTGCTTTTTCCTCCTTTAGAGTTTCGGTTTGACAGGTTTCCTTCTGCTCAAGACGTTGTTTTGCTTTATACGTAGACGTTGATTTGTTTCTGTTCTTTCAAAAGTGATATACGTTTCCCAAAAACTCCTTTCTCAAAAACTCCTTTCTCAAGTCTTTTTGTCAAGAATAAATTATGTTAGTTCAAATCTTCTTGTCAAGTAACATATTGTCCCCAGTGCCCACAATCCTAACCGCGCATGGTCCGTCCACACATATATACAAATAAATATTCAGATCACAGAAATTCGTTCGCATTTCACGTTTGTCCACGCGTGTAAAATGACTCCACGCGTGTCGAGATTAGCACCCTCACCGGGCTCCGGGCCTTCGGCCCTACACCCGGGCTCGGGGATAAACAGAACAATACATGGATGCTTGGAAATATGAAATTTATTTCTCGTGTTGAACAGGATATGTCACTCGTTCGCTTCGCTCACTCGTGAGATATCCTGGTCAACACTCGAAATAAATTTCGTATTTCCGCATATCCATGTATTATTCTCTATATGTAGTTTTTCTTTACATTGCAAAAGTCTCACGTAATGCTAATTTTATGAAAATTTATATTATTTCCCCTCTTACATTCACCTTTATTTTCATCCTTTATCTCGTTCACCTTTACCTTCTCTTTTATTTTCATCCTTTATCTCGTTCACCTTTACCTTATCTTTTATTCACATCCTTAATCTTGTCTTATTTCAACTATAGTCAAAGGTGCGAATGCTAAATGTAGTTTTTGTTTCTTGTGACTTAGGTACAAACCCACTGGGTTCGGTACACTGAAAAAATGGATCGAATGGTTGAAGAAGCATTTCGTTTAAATGTAAAATGGTCCCTTCAAGAATTATCTCGCGCCATAAATGGTGATGGAAAGAATACTCCAAACCCTTTGTTTCGAGTTAAGGTTGTGTTGGAAGGAGATAAGGCAAGCAAATTGTCTTTTTTTATTGTCAGTGCCGTAACAGGGTGTAAATTTGGGCGGGGGCTGTTCCAAGTGCTGTATGTGCCCAAAAATGGGAGGTCCGGGAGCATGCTCCCCGGGAAACTTTTGAAATCTTGAAGTGATGTTTCGAGCATTTTGAGGAAACATTTTACAGAATTCTGAAGATTATTTGTTATATTTCAATTTAAGCCAAATTAACCAACTTTTAAGAACTTGCCATGGGGAAAAAAGTATCTTATAATTCTTATGGTGTGAAACGCGATTTCTTTAAAAGTTGGAGTGTTACACAAATTATATTTAATGTTTAAAATATACACATTTCATGCACATTTCTCAGTTTATGTCACATGCAAATTTGCTATAGCCTACCAGATTTTCCACAGAGGCACGACATTTTGGAATACTTATTAAGAAATCTTAAAACTAGCGAAAAATAATTTTTACTTCAAATTTCTATAATCGTATTCAATACACCTTGTCTTAAGTTGACGTTTAAGTTTGACGGATTTTTTTCACGGGAACATCATCGACACTTTTGTGCTGAATATCCCCATAAACGCAAACGAAACTAATGACAACAAACTGAAGGACGAAAAATTTGTCGAAAAAACAGCGGTCGTACAGTACAATATGTCTCATTTGATGGTTTTGCATAAAACGGGCAGGCATTTTACTTGTTTCTTGCATTGTCTTGCCCTTTTAGGTCGTTGAAAAATATATTTGAAACCTCGTAAAATACCAACCAGTATTATATACCAAGGCATCAAATAAGATATGATAATTTTGGGATGCAATTATGTGATTTTGGCACATACAGAGATCTACCGAGAGACACTGTAAAAGTTTTTCTCTTAGAAGTTTGAATAATAAAGCTCAAAAAACTGAATATATATATAATGAAATAGAATAACATAACAGATTTGATTTTAAACCAACGCCAATCAGCTTATAAACAACAAGGTCCAGGTTTGATATGTATAGTTACCGTTTTTGTTTTTTACTGACTTATTAGGTAGAGTTCTCACCTACATTAGCGAAGCTGGCCAGTATTGTTAACGACACTGCTACACATTTATCTGATTGTCTTGCTGTCTTTCAACGCTTACCCGATTTGCTGACCAAGAAACGGGCTACTCGACAGGTATGACTGAAACGTCCTTGTACTCAAGTCATAAATGGCCGCTAATTTGATATTAAATTAAATCAAAAGATTTTTATTTAAAGTGTATATGAAATGAAAATTAAGTTTGTCTTATTTGAAGGAACTCTTAAAATGATAAAGTAACGCCTTTTGCAGTTTTTCCGTAACTCACTTCGTTCTTGAAAAAATAAGATTTATTTGATATGCAAATAACCCACTACATACGTCACACTGGTAAATAAACTCGTGCAGTGCGACGTATATGCAGTGGGTTATTTGCATATCATATCAAACAAATCTTATATTCTCAAGAACGAAGTGAGATAATGGAGAAAGTGTATAAGGTGTTACTTTATTATTTTTAAAGTTACTCCAAATAAGACAAACTTAATTTTTATTTTATATACACTTTAAACAATCTAGAACTGGTATCAATGTAAGCCTTGATTTATTAACTATATGAATCCATGACAGGGATCGAACCTACAACCTAATGACCGGTTAGACACTAAACTATTGAGCTACTAAGGCTCCGAAGGGGAGCTAAGGTTGCAAGTTTATGGTCTTATTAAAAAATTAGATGTTTTAATCTATTAAATTTGTTTGCAGTTTAGGTTTATTGCACGGGGGGATATGCCCACCGCATGCTTTAAAAATTTCAGAGTCAAATAAATTGGGGAGAGAGATAGAGCTGTTGGCGCAATATATGTAAATATTAAGCTTTTACAGACATTACGCCAACAGCTCTATCTACCCCCACCCCGTTTCATTATTTAACTTTGAAATTGTTGGAGTATGTTTTGGACATGTCTGCGTGTGCGATAAACCTGAAACCTAATTGATCCAACTTTGAAATGAGTTAGTGTATCATACCACTTTAAGGACTGTTTGTATTTTCTGAGCCAGCCTAGCTACTGCATGGTTTGGTAACTGGTCCATACGTTCTTATTAGTTGTATTTTCTGAGCCAGCCTGGCTACTGCATGGTTCGGCAACTGGTCCATACGTTCTTATTAATTTATATTTAAAGTAACATGTTTTTGTGAAACGAGCTATTGATAAGCGTGCAGTAGAGTGGGATGAAAATATCTCATGTGAACGAAAATTTACCAGACTTTCCCGGAGTGATGGGATAAAATTAGATTGAGCTCAAGAGTAAGCCAACCGCGGCTTAGCGTTCTAGGCCAGCTGGTATGAACAAGTGATAAATTAGTCGTTCAAGCATCGTTCAAAAGATTTTTCAGACAAGAACGAGGTACGCCCACCGTTTTGCTTCTATTCGAGAAATACTTAATTTGCTTTGAAAATAAAAATTTAGAAAAAAATATATTTTGTTTTGAACAATTTACTTGACTAATTCAGTAAATATTAAAC
Organism: Paragorgia papillata; assembly: GCA_035771165.1. Lineage (NCBI taxonomy): Eukaryota > Metazoa > Cnidaria > Anthozoa > Scleralcyonacea > Coralliidae > Paragorgia > Paragorgia papillata. The sequence continues at coordinate 5,722,250 of JAWNZC010000014.1, forward strand.
AATTGTTGGATGAGATTTTTTTGATATCAAGAATTATGAAGGTCGAAGTCTGTGTTATCTGCCAAAGCTGAAGGCTAAGACTGATTGAGACCTTGATTATTCTTGATATTATACATTTTCAACTAAAATGCACGATAAGTTCCCTTTCCTACAGATAATACCTCCTTAACTATACAGATAATATAGCATTGTGCATGGGCTCAGAATCTGATAATCGCAGCGGAAAATACGACTAAAAGTGCATATATAGAGAATTCTCACCAACATTCTGACCAATTATAATCAAGGATTTGGAAAAAAAAGTAAAATCATAAGAAAGATTGCACCAGATTGAATTCAAGAACACTTGCATCACTCTCGTGTACTACTGCAAAATGACCGCTGCTATTTGAACTCGCGATTATATGGCAGATTAGGACTCTTTAAAGGGCATGGGCAACAAAAGAAGAAACATTTGAAAACCAAATTCTTGGATGAAAATGTAAGAATAGATTGATCAGGGCGCTTTCCTTTTGAGCAATCCAAATCCAGATTTTTGCGATTTGGATTTTTCCGATTTTGTTAATAAATGGAACGGACTTGCTGCGCTGGTCAGCTTGTGAACCTGACGCGGGCGCAAATGCTGGAAAATGGCGGCCAAATATCCTGTTGTGACAAACGTAGGTGTTTCTACAAAGTTAAAAAATAACAACGGAGCATCTTAGCTATTAGTCTCTACTGGCTAATTGACAACAACAACGGTATTTGGACTGTAGACTAATAAAGTTCATCGTCTAGAAATACTCACCTTGTTCTTTTCCCGCCATTTTACCGCACGAGCCGACTTCACAATTGCCGTGGTCAGCGGTCAGAAAAGTTAATCGCAAAAGGAACGAAAAATCGCAATCTGGATTGAGATAAAATCCGAAAAATCCACGTTCGCCTACCGATTCACTAGATTCGAATCATTTTTCAGATTTTGGAAAATGGAACAGTAAATCGAAAATCCGATTTTGAAATCTGGATTTGGATTGCTTAAAAGGAAAGCGACTACAATAGCGTGCGCTAGGTTCTGTTTCTGGCCCATTTTTTTACATTTTTTGTATAACATGTCAATCTTGCATTGACTACATGTATGTGCTATGTCGTATTATGTCACCCATGTCGCTCAACACTGAACTAGATAATTTTTTTTTTGTGATTTTAATAGCCCGTTCATGTTCTGATATCTAAAGATGACGAGATAAGGAAAATTCAGACTGCTGTTAACGCAGGAATGTCTACAAACGCTTCGCATCTACAAACGTATCTTGGCACCTGGGATAGGTAGGTGTAAACCAAGGAAAGCAAATTCAATTATATATTTACTGTGGGTAAAATGGATTATTGTCCAGGTGTGAAGTATGCTTTTGGCAGCTAAAGCGTTTTTTTTTTAAAGAGCATGCATTGTTACTAAACGCGAATATTTATTAGTTTTGTAATAATTTTCAATTGATTTTTTTGTACAATTTAAGTTATCGCGAGATTTGGGAGATTCAGAAGGATGCATTTATCCGACGATACCAAAGGCTTAATCCACAAGTTTCTTCGTTTGACGCTGACATTGCCAGGTGAGATGATTATATCTATAAATTTTATTATAAATTTTGTTTCGAGTTCAGCAAGGACATAGTTGGGGGGGGGGGGGAACCTCGGTTCCTGGTTCCGTCCTTTAGAACAAAGACAGGTAACTAATAATAAGTTTAAATTAAGGCCTGGCCAAACGCTTTCAACATCGCATTCAACATCATTCAACATTGTTGAACGATGTTGAATAATGTTGAAAGCACGAGTGGCCAAATGAATTCAACATCGTTCAACATTCATGAATGACAATTAATTGAACGCGGGCTACCACGAAAGCTGGAATCGACAATATCCCGCATGGCGCATGTCTCTGTTCAACAAAGTTGAATGAAATGTGGCCAAATGCGTTCAACACCTTTCAACATTTTGAGAACAATAGAAATGTTGAACGCGTGTTGAACGAAAATTTGAACATGTTCAAATTTCGTTCAACATCATTCAACACCATTCAACAACGTTCAACGTCATTCAACAGGGGTGGCCAAACGCTCTCAACATGTTGAATTCAACAATGTTGAACGATGTTGAATGAAATGTTGAAAGCGTTTGGCCTTTAAACTAATAAACCTAAATACAGTGGAAAATGTGGTCGTAATAGCGGGTGGTCGTATTAACGGGGGAGTATTGCAGTACTTAGAGTGTATTCAGGCCAGAAAAAACTGGTCGTAATAATGAGGTTGTCGTATTAACGGGGTGGTCGTATGGCGGGGTTCCACTGTACGATATTATTGATATGGATTCTATGTAAAGTGTTAAAAAACATATTGTTATATTGAGGTTTGTATTCAAAATGTTAATTATGTGACGTTACAGTAGGCATAATTGTACACACAATGTTCTGTTGTAGGAGAAATATCACACAATTTGCACGTTAATGGCATACTTCAATATAGTATATTCTATATATTCTATATTTTAACATTTTTCCCATTAAAATCTTCAAGCATTTTATTATACGAAATGGAACAAAGAATCACAACTACAGTGCTTACTTTGACGTCATCCTCATTACCATTTTGGAAATACAAACTTATAACAATCAATAGAAATTCAGTTAAAAATATTCAGTTTGGCATTCAACTATTCACTTTTAATAGAATCAATATTAGTAATATCGTATTTGGGGTTATATGCACTTTAATAAAGATGTTGTGGTAGAGTAAACATGCAATATTTAAAATTTTAGTAGTTTTAAAATTGCTTTGCATGGTGAAGAAGGTTATAATAAAATGTTTGCGGATACAACCATGTAAAATATATTTATTCTGCTGAGCTTTCGTCCTCTGATGATGTCCTGAGCAACACAGGACGAAAGCTCAGCAGAATAAATATATTTAACATGGTTGTATCCGCAAACATTTTATTATACGTTATTAGTGTTTTCAGCTTGAGTTTGACGTCACGCGTGCATAACGAGTTATCGAAAAAGTTATATATCTTTGCTATTATCAAATATACTAATCACTTGAAGAGCTACGTGTTTAGTGTTGTGCGTGAAACACATCCACATGCTTCATTCAAATTAATTTGATTTGATAATAGAAAATATATCTAACCTTCTCCGATAACTCATTACGCACCTACGACGTCAAAATGTTTAATTTGCATATCAAATAAACTGAAATATCTCAAGAAGAAAGCAAGGAAACGAAAACCTGCAAAATATGTTACTTTATAATTTTAAGTGGTCTTTCAAATAAGACAAACTTAATTTTCGTTTCATAGGCATTTTCAATCTCGTTCCCAGAGCCCACGTTCCCCTTACCCAGCGGGCGGGAAACGAGAGGCTCTGGGATAATCCGTTCACGCCATCACAGGATTCTTGTTATCCGGAAGAAGAGTTATATAGAGTTCACTGTGTTTATCAGCCAATGAAATATCGATGTGAAACGGATTATCCCAGAGTCTCTCGTTTCCCGGGTGGGGAACGTGGGCTCTGGGAACGAGATTGAGGCACTTTAAAATCAGATTTGACCAGAAACCATGTTAATATGATTTTGTTTTACTTTAGGTACACAGAAGTAGCAAACAATGTTCAGAAAGAGGAGACTGTCTTTAATATAGAGTTCGTACTGTTGGATTGTTCTCCATTAAAGTTTGCCTTGCTCAGCCACTGCAATGAATGGCAAAATAAGTTTACGACGTTGTTAAACGAGATGGCAAGTAGTAAGCTCATGGATTTACATAAGTTCCTCAAAGAAAACAGTAAAAAGTAAGTGACTGTTTTGATATAGATAGATATATTTATCGTCGAGAAAAAATATATTTTTATTTTCAAGCGTCTATGTATTATTCTGTTTATTTCATAAACACTAACACGGCAATCTAAATTGAGAGTAAATAATTTTTAATACACTTAAATAAACAAACAGTAATTTTTTATTGGATTGTTGAACAGATATTTACACGTAAAACGATCGTATAATCTTTTTACTTTTGTAAAAAGTATGTATGACAGCCAGTAAAGTTTATGAAATAAAACTTGTTATTGGGGTTAAATGTATAATCTATCAAAAAGCTTTTCCAGCCGACAATTTTCAAAAAATATAACACAAAACAAACTCTGAATTGTCAAACCTGACAACGATTCTGAAATCAATTTAAAATATTTTTTTTAAAATATCCAACGGAGTTATCGAGCTAATTGGAAACATTCAACAGTGTTTTATTATCAGAGAATGAAGCAATCTCGTTCCCAGAGCCCACGTTCCCCACCCGGGAAACGAGAGACTCTGGGATAATCCGTTTCAAATCGTTACGTTATTCGCTGAATAGTGAGCATGAGTTGGTCTGAAGTGACCGGAAGTAGAATTAATCAAACCAAAATAACAAAGATGTCGGACGACAAGACTCCAGTGAAGACGTTGCCGCGATCGATATCTTCGCCGTATGTGTGTAGATGCTGTAATTCGAGCTTCGCCAGCAACCCCATTGACTTGTTTGGGGAAAAGTCAAACAAGGAGAACATACTATCCAGATTCCGTTTGGATATTTACGCATGCGTACCTCAACCGGAATAACAAGAATCCTGTGATTTGAAAGGATTATCCCAGAGTCTCTCGTTTCCCGGGTGGGGAACGTGGGCTCTGGGAACGAGATTGAGAGTGAAGTGATTAAGCCTATATATAGATCGGGAAAATTCCTGAACTTTATCTATAAATTGTAAACATTCAGTTGTCCTTCAGCAGCGTATATATGTGAATAATAATAATTTCAAATGAAGTCGAGAATCACTGCTGTAGAGAAACGTTTTCTGACTTCCCCAATCAGGAATCGAACCCAAGGTCTCTGGTTTAACGTACCAGCGCTCTTCATATTTGATATATGATATTTCTGACTGCCTCAGCCAGAAGTCCCAATAACTCAGTGGAAGAGCGCTACTACGTTAAACCAGAGACCTAGTTGGGTTCGATTCCCGGTTGGGGAAGTCAGAAAACATTTCGCTACAGCAGTGATTCGACTTCATTTGAAATTATTATTTATCTGTAAATCCTCATTAGTGTCGTCGTAGTCCTCGTTGTTATATAGAAAATTTCATTTTTCTTATGTTATTTTGTTTAGACTGAGTACTCCACCTGATACACTTGATCAACTTGGAGAAAGTCTTACACTTCTGGAACAACTTCAAACAGACCTCTCGAAGATTGAAGCAAGATTCCCGCCATTACACCAGCAGTTTGCTATTTTAGAAAAATATGAGGTTGCTGTATCTCCACAGGTAAATTCTTGTTTTTAAGTGTTAACACTTTGAGGCATTGACCTCTCCCTGTGCTGAATAAAATCATTTGGCGTTAGCCAGAATAAAATCCTAAAGACTCGTCGTCAGGCTTCAAAGTGTTAATTGTTTATATCTGGAAGTTTAATTTCAAATTAAATATGTATTTTTTACTGATTTATCTTTGTCAGATTAAAAAGTATGCATATGTGAATTATAAGAATTATTACAGTTGCTTTGTCTATAGTAGCCTGAAAAATGAAAATACAGCCGCTTCTTTACGACTTACGACTATTTCTCGCGAACTCCAAGGACCGAGAGCAACGAAAGAGCGGTTGTCTTTCCAATTATAAATTGGTTGCATATTAAAATAAAGGTCATATATCGTTAGTGCCTATTCTTTGTTTCTCAGATTTTGTGTAACACAAAGAGTTTTGTTCTATTCACAATGTATCAACAGAAACCTTTAAATGTTCATTGTTTTTGTACTCTTTTCTGTCTTACGGAATAAAGAATATTAGACTAGGTCATGGTGCTGTGACGTAAATTAGTTTTTTGTGGCATAAACTAGTTTCAGTGTTAACGTTGTTACTTAAAGTGCCTATGAAACGAAAATGAAGTTTGTCTTATTTGAAAGAACACTTAGAATGATAGAGTAACATATTTTGCAGTTTTGCGTTTCCTTGCTTCGTTCTTGAGATATTTCAGTTTGTTTGATGTAAATGTCGCATGTTGCGACGACACACGTGCATAATGAGTTATCGGAAAACGTTATATGCCTGTGCTATTGTCAAATATAATCACTTGAAAATCTACATGTTTAATGTTCTGGGCGAAACACACGCACATGCTTCCATCGAATTATTTTGGTTTGATAATAGCGAAGATATATAACTTTCAACAACTCATTGTGCCCATGTGACGTTGAAATGTTTAATTTGCATATCAACAAACTGAAATATCTCCAGAACGAAGCAAGGAAACGAAAAACTTCAAAATATGTTACTCTATCATTTTAAGCGTTCTTTCAAATAAGACAGACTTAATTTTCGTTTCATAGGCACTTTAAAGCTCTCTTACACGGTGCAATTTTTATGCAACTTGTCTTGCAACGTTATCAACATCGTTGACGTAATTGTTGCGAGATAAGTTGCACGGACCATTGCCGCGTGTAACATGGTGTGCAATGGCAAAGAAGACCATATTCATAAATGGCCGTGGAATTAATATTCTTTTATGTGCATATAAATTAGCCCCTCTGAACTCGTTTTCATGTGCGAAATTCAAAAGAATCTTTCTCTAAAACGAAGTCAGAGGGGCTAATTTATATGCACATAAAAGGATTTTAAATCATCGGCCATTTATGAATAAGGTCTATAGTTGCACTGAGCAGAACTCGATTCTACTTAGTGCAACAGTTGCCACAGCTTGTCTCGCACGATTTTGACCATTGCACGCGATTGGAAGGGGAGCGTGCGAGGAGCGATGGGATCAGAGCACTTGCGTGTCCACTTTCTATTGACTGCTTTGTGCGTCATTTACTTTCCGCGACACGCCTGAGTAGGAGGCAGACCTTCGCACAGTATGTTACACGTTACAATGCTTCGTGTAATCTGTCACGAGCGCAATGATACGTCACTGCCGTTGCGAAACAATATGCATGTAAAATTACACCGTAGTCCATTTGTCTTACCGTGTAAGAATGCTTTTATAGTGTGCACGTTCCAGGCTTGTTAGTTCGGATTTCTTCTATGCACTGTTTCTTTGCTCAAAGGGCGTATTTTATTTGTCACTTATAGTAGTATTACTAAAACACAAATTATTAATACTGATTTTCCAATCCGCATACTGGCATGCATTGTTTTAATAAAATATAGAAAGACTGTTTTATTTTGCCAACATTTTTTACACCAACAGATTCAAAAAGTTCTTGATGAACTGAGTGGCGAGTGGTATGCGTTTCAACAGTGTCTATTGGACAGTGACGTGATGCTGAAGAAAAGTAAAGAGAAGTTTAAAACTGGTTTGCTGCTTTCTGCTGAAGAATTTAAGAAGACAACTGCTATCCTCATGGACGACTTTCGAAACAAAGGTCCATTTAGCAGCAGTACTTCTACCGCAAAGGTAAGCAGTGAAAAAACTGAGTAATGTCTAGGTCTTGAAGACAACCGGTGTTTTGTTGTTGCATGGTGGTGCTATTAGTGTTGTTGGTGGTGTTAGCTGTTGGTGGTACATGTTTGTATTACATGTTGTTGTTGGTGTTGTTGTTGGTGTTATTGTTGATGTTGTTGGTGCTATTGTTGGTGTTGGTGTTGTTGGTGTTGGTGTTGGTGTTGGTGTTGGTGTTGGTGGTGTTGGTGCTGGTGTTGTTGGTGGTGTTGTTAGTGTTGTTGGTGTTCGTGGTGGTGGTGGTGGTTGTGTTGGTCTTCTCTACTCAAAGTTATCCTTCTCAGCTTTCGGCTTGAGCATGGATAACATTTACTTTGGTCTAGGAAATTCTATAATATCATGTTCAGAACCTCTGTTCCGAACATTTATTTGTATGAGCTTTCCAGTGCTCCTTATTATGCTTATTAGGATTGGGCAACAGGAAGCCGAAAGCGTTTGCACAGGCTATGGTGCTCACTAGGATACCGGAATGAGATTTCCATATATTATCCAGAAACATCTTTTGAGCATGCGCGTTATCACATTTGTAACTTACCGCAATACTGCACTATACTGACATGTATAAGTTATGTCATGTTTCAAGCTCCCGTTGCCACTTTTAAAATGCATGCATTGCACTTAATAATAAATTGTTGTTCACATTGGATTTTGACGTGATGTGATTTTGTCACAAGTTGATCAACAGTATCTTTTGAATGCTATGATTGGCCTATCGTCGTGTTTGCATAAGGACTAAGGTCACGCGAACACGAGTTATGACTTTACAGCACATTTCTTAAAAAGGATCCCCGCATGGTTGAACAAATAGACCTCATGTGTGTCGCCATCTTGGATTTGATGACGTAAAATGGTTGCACTTTTTATTCCAAGACAATGGTTATTATGGTTTCATTGTTTCAGGACAATAAGTGCAACCATTTTACGTCATCAAATCAAGATGGCGGCGCCCATGATGCCTAGTTGTTCACACATCCATGAATCCCCTTTAACAGTCTTGTTTCATAGAAGAAATAGAAAATTGGGTGCATATAAGTTTTCCCTCCCGTGTGTTTGCATCATGCAATATAAACACAGCCGCCATATTCTATATTTCTTAAATAATGTGTTTTCTTGGTCTGCATAGGCACTCGAAGATGTCGATGGCTATCGAACGAATGTGAACAACTTAAAGGATCAAGAAGCCACGTTAAGAAGAGGTTTGAATATCTTCAAAATAGAGCAACCAGTGTCGAAAGAGCTTCAGCAAATCGAGAAAGACTTAGATCACTTGGAGCAGGTATGGCGTATTACAAAAGAATGGGAGGAACTTTGGGATTCTTGGAAAACTGGCAAGTTTGTTGAGCTTGTGACTGAAGATATGGAAACTACTGCGCAGGTGCAGTTAAAGAAACTCAATAAAGTCGTCAGAGAAGTAAAGGTATGTTGTTTGTTGTATAGACTCATTATATATGACGTCAAAACGGGTATCTTGGGGACAATTTCAATGTTTCGTCGTATGATCGAGAGAATAATAGACGCAAACGAGAAACATAAAATAATATTTTGCGTCTATAGCCGCGTTCGCGTTGAAGCACAAACCGAAAACAATTTTTTTGCGTTGTTTCATGCACGTTTGAAATGTAGCGTTCGGACAGGGTACTCATCTCGTTTTAACCAGTCAGATTTCTTATTTCCACAGTCTACAAAGTTACCGTGAGATTATTCAATTCTTATTGGTCGAAAACGTTACGTTTTAAACGTGAATTAGATTTCTACTTGAATTACGCAAACGACTGACTTAAAACCTGCCATAAACATTTTCATCAATATTAGAAATATAACAAAAGTATCCGCTTCTAGCTTACCAGCATGTGAAAATAGCCGCCTAATCTTCTGACCGTTGTGTACCATTTCCATGCAATGTTATGTGCGACACATATCCACAATGTTTAACAAGAGTAAGAACTGAGTATGAGCTTTCAGATTTAAAATATACATTTTATTTTGTTTCTTAAGGATCGAAATTGGGAAATTTGTGATTCTATCAAAGGTAGGATAGACCAGTTCAAGAGAACCATGCCTTTAATCCAAGACCTGAAAAATCCGGCGATGAGAGACCGACATTGGACACAGATCAAAAAAGAAGTTCAAAAACCATTTGATGAAGAAGGTATTTTTTTCAAACTATACACATACTTATACACAGGACGTAACCTTAAAACTCGACAAAAAGAACATAAAGACTGCTGTTCCAAATGCAAACTCGACAAGTCTGCAATTGAAAAACATGCGTGGGAACAGGACCATATGATTCAATGGAAAGAATCACAACTACTTGCTCCATTGAATTATTATTTCGCCCGCCAAATCCGAGAATCGATAGAAATCTTCAAAAACCGGACAATACCACAAGAAGGGAAACCTTTACATGACACTTCGTCGACGCTTTTTCAATCCTAGTCTATAACCTGGAACAATGTCGCTTTAATTCAAAGTGGTTAAAAAATTCTTTTTCTTATATTACCAGTCACCTTTGGAATAATCTGCCGGTTGAAATTCGAGCAGCACCAAATACAAACACTTTTAGAAAAATGCTCAATGATGTAGAACTAACCCCGTTTTTGTACAATAACTAATATTTTACATTGTTAACTAATTCCTATTCTAGTCTAGAACATTATTTCCTGTATAATTTTATAGGTAATCTTAATATTTGATATTTATAACACGTGCGCGTTTTAACGAGTTTGTAACTCCTAGGCGTTATGTGTATAAATAAATTATTGTATTGTTTTGTATTATTGTAACCTTTAATTAGAACTTATTATCGAATTTATTATTTATTTTCTTTCAAAACAAGACGCGTGCGCACACGAGATTACGCAAGACGTGAACCGTTTATGTTGCAAACTTTTAATAGTTATTCCACAGAATAGAAATACAACCAGAAGTCCAACTCGAGTGACAACTTGTCCGCATTTCTTCAATGCGCAGGCGTGATATTTTACGCCATCCGACGCCATCCTACGCAATCCTGGCAAGTTCCCCCGGCAGTTTTGACCTTCTTTTGAAGGTCCAAACTGCCGGGGGAACTTGCCAGGATTGCGTAGGATGGCGAGGAATCAAGATGCGCGAGGCGACATGCGCGAGGACATAAACTTCAAAGGTTCCGACGCGAGTTGGACTTCTGGTTGTATTTCTATTCTGTGGTTATTCTCTCTGTAGACGGCCCGATCACACGGATCGAAAGCTCAGAAATTAATAAAAAATTTCATAACATGGTGTAAGACTACAAACTTTCTTATATAAAATACATTTTCGCCATGCAAAAGCTTCAAACAACATATATACACATGCATATGTAACGTTGAATTCAAGTACTTACTGTTTATCCTGCCTATATCAATTCATTATTATATTGCTATGAACCTCCGCGAGCCACGCAAAAATATTTCTGTTTTTGTTAGGACTTGTTTACAAGGAGGTAGGGTTACCCTAGCATCCTCATGAATTATTAATGAGTTTTTTAACAATGGTTTCAGGTTGAATTTTTTATTTTCTGATTTCTTAATTATAAATTCAGTTTGCGCGACCTTTACCGGGTTTCAAAACTATTGCACATGACCAATTATTTTTCTCTGACTGGCTAATTAGCTCATGAATTATTAATGATTTGAGAATTATTAATCAATGTTTTAACAGTATTTACAAATATTGATTAAACATTCATTTCTTTTGGATTTTCCTTATGAATTATTAATGAATTTGATATTATTATTTTTTAAATATGTTTAAAAACATTTAGCGGCCTTTAGTTTACGTGACGATTTTTATTTGACATTATTAAAGGAGAAGACTTTACATTGGAGAATATTATTAGTCTTGGTTTTGATCAGTACGCTGACCAGATATCAGAAGTTTCTTCAGCCGCAACAAAAGAATTGTCAATTGAACAGGTAAGATCGAAAATTATGTTAAAGTTTTGAAATCTTGTGCAAGGCAACTTTGAGGATTCCCTGCTGGTAATTGGCTAATCGCTGTTGCGGATCCCCTGCCGTCGTTACTATGTAACTTTTCTATGTTGTTGTCTGTACATAAACATTTTTTATCTGGCAAAGCTAATAAAATAAAATAAAATAAAATAAATAAATAAATAAATAAATAAAATGAAAGAGACCTCTGAAACATCCAACACTTTTCCTGTCGCGCATGCGCGAAGTTACCTTGGCAACGAAGTTCAGAAACAAGGGATGTGCGTGAACATCAGGAGGCGATAGCCGAGTGTTTCACCAGCTCTGTGAGTCGTCTTGTAACTTCCCAAGCACTGTAAACAACTTTACACTGACTCCGTGAGAAAGTATTCTTATTTCTTTACGGAAATAATGTTTTGAATAGTAAATAAAGAGATAAAAAGAAGGTTACAGAAGTCCAACTGGCCCAGGAACGCTATTTTTTACACTCTAGCGACACCACGTAAACAACTTTGGTCATTGCGTAAGCACGCTCAGTAGCCAATCAGAATATGTGGTGCACCAAACCTGTTTTCAAGACTGGATTGACACGTCCAAGATCATGGACGGCGGCTACATCAAACAAAGTGTCGCAGAGTGTTGCAGAGGTCTATTTCCTGTAGAGAGACCTCTGCCGGCAGGGAACCTTGAGGAAGGCTTTTATTATTTTTCTTAATATTGTTAAAGTGAGATGTATATGTTCAGGGTTATAGTCAGCTATGTTTCGCTTGTTTCTAACTAAAGTACGTATTTTTTAATTATGATAATGGTGACATGTCTCTAATACACAACACTGTACACACGCAAATGGCAACAATAGACTATTTGAAATTGCATTTAAAAGATGCAATTCTGACTGCGTCCCTGATGTGTAGATGGGAAGTTTCAAGTAATTTTGTTTAAAAATTTCTTATGCACATGATTTTTTGAAAAATCGTAATGTTGTATCACCAACGTGACACTTATATATTTGGAATATAATTCAAACAAGTAACAAGACAGATTGTCCCAAAATCAAAGTGATCTACGGAAAAGCTATAAAACCTATCTTTATCACTTTTAGTGCTCTTGGAATATACAAGCTTTTGAACCTAAACTTTGAAACTTTACGTTTAACTTAAAACTTTTACTGTACATGTAATTTAAACCAATGTTCGAATTACGAACGGCCAGTAAAGGGTTAAAGTTACGAGCGTTTCTTTCTTGACTTTTTAAGACATATATGCTGCATGGAAATAAAGACCATCTTTGTAGTTTATGTATATATTTGACTTTTTTTTGAATATTTTTAGGCTCTAAAATTAATATCTACCGCGTGGGAATCTATTGAACTAGATATCGAACCATATAAGGATCGTGGTCATTTTAAATTAAGGTGAGTCATGTTACCTGATCTTTGATATATTTAAAAGTGTGGATAATTTACTCTTTACACTTTCTATTGTTACAATTTTTCTAGTTATACGCCATGTAAGGCTAACACAATATTATTTGTCTGGTAAACGCTACATTATATACCCTATCTAACATCATATTATTATGATGTTAGGCACAGTAAAATTATATGGTGTTAAAAAGTATATAGTACTGCGTATAGGCAGTCTTTTGTATATAGAAAAGGTAATAAACTGCCGAGATTTTTTGGAGCAAAACACTGGAAAACCATTTCTTAAAATTACATGGGAAATAAAATAATTAAAAAAGGAAAAGAAGAAGAAGGGACACCACAACAGTTAAACACCAATTACAGTGGGCCCGTAAAAATAAAAAAGAATAATATAATAAAAAAATTAAAATTAAAACAAAAAAAAATTAAGAAAAAACAACTAGGGAAAAAAAAGAAAAAAAGTACAAAAGGTGTTAAAAATTACAAAAATAGAATACTCGTTGAGACTTCGTGATGTGTTGCACTTTAGGCAAACAGTCTTCCAAGTTCGAAGATCGAAAGCCCTAATCAAACGAGAACGCAAGTCATCGCAAGTTAGCTTACGATAACTTGCGATGCTACCAGTCAAACGTTGGCACAAATCGTCGCAAGTTCTGCACTTCCACTAGTTCCCACGCCTTTTCGCTAGTTCTCATGGTAGTTTCTATGGCGACGGAGCGCGAAAGACTTCCATCGACTTGTGTTTTGTGTTCAAACGTTTCGCAAGCTCTCGCAAGTTGAAGAAAACTTGCGATGAAATTTGAGCAAGATCAAATTAGTCGCAAGCTAACGCAAGTCATCGTAAGCTGGCGGTCAAACGAGACACAAGCAAGCACAAGCTAAAACTTGCGATGACTTGCGTTCTCGTTTGATTAGGGCTTAAGAGGATAGTAAAGCGTTAATATAATAGTCTAATAGTGACTTTATTCTGTTCCAAAAAAGTTGGCAGTTTACCACTTTTTCGCTTTGCTAAAGCTAGGATCATGGTTAGGGTTAGGTGATGTATATGGAAATTGATGTATTTTTTACTCTATTTCTTTTACAGAGGAACAGACGATGTATTTCAAGTTTTGGAAGACAACCAAGTAACTTTATCAACGATGAAAGCATCTCGATTTGTTAAAGCGTTTGAACAAGAGGTTGGTGTTTATCAACACAGTTGTCGTTGTTGCAATTAACGATACAAAAAAATATGGCGCCTGTACATTTAACCACAATGCTTTGCGACCTAAAATCATCTCAAATAACAACTAAACATTGTTTATCATGCTAAGATGGATTAAGGTTACGTAACACCTTGGAGTAGTGCTTTGCGAAAAATGCAACTGCGCGTTGAGTTTAAAAGCAATCAAATTCAAATTTTTACAGTCTATAGCAAAATGATTGTAGAATTGGACAGTTGATTTACAATTTTGAAAAGTATTTAAACTTGTTTTGTTTTGACAAAATTCTGAAAACGCATTCGCTTTGCGTCGCGACTTTTGTTGAACTACAGTTTCAATCAAATCATGTAAAAATAGTTTTAATTGCAACTCAACTAGCTGTTCTTCAAAAGTGTGTGCGGTAGCTATGGGGTGTTTTTTTTTATTTTTGAGATATAAGGCATTCTTTTGCAACCTCAGTTAAGTTGCGTGCATACCATGAATCGTAGTCGATTACTCAGAAATGAAAACAATATCGTATAGCTACCGCACACACTTTTGAAGCTCTTATTGTCTCCGATACAATGTGAAAATTTGAAAAAAATCCGTGTTCAACAAACGTCTTTGAATACGGCAGTTTAGCTGAAATTTAAAGCTGAAGAAACAAGCCTTTAAATTTCGCGGGAAAACAGAGCTGCTTGCAATTTTCATCGCTAAATATCTTAATGAATTTTGCTTTAAACGAAATAAACTTTTCAAAACCTTTCAGCAATTTGGCTTAATGCAGCTAATTACGCAAACAAATTTTTTTGGTATTTTTAAATTTCTATGGTGTAACGTAACCTTAAGTAAGCAAGAACTTCATTCCTACCAAAGTTGATCGTTTTAAAACCATATCTTCCAATAATTCTGCAAGAAACAATATTTACTGCACGCAAAGGATTGTGGTTAAATGTACAAGTCGCCATCTTTTTTGGTTCGGTCAATTGTATTGCTTTTGTGTCACACGCGGTATTGAGGTCTTGTACGTATTCCCAAGCTGGGTTGAATATTGAATACTGTACCAATGGTTTACCGTTATCTGATAGATCGAGTTCGAAGGTCTCCTACGAAGAGAACTAAGTCACACTCGAACTCATTCTTTGGTTGGACGCCATTCTCGCAAAATTGTGCAGATCTATTGCGCAGTAGCGAACTCGAGCACGAACTTGTACTGGATATAAACCTCCCTAATATTTGGTCTGCTAAAGATGGGAGTTTGGAAGTTGTCACCCAACATGGCGGCTTTACGTCATCTGCAAAACTGCAATTGATTTTCATGTGCTTATGGAGTTATGTTTATTATATGTGTTGGTTATTATGAATGTTGCATAAGAGGTTCAATATATCACGCAACATTCATTGAAAACACAATAATCATGCACTGGGCTAGTGCGTCTTTTATGTACGAACTAGATGCAGGTGCCGGTGACCAAAAACGTCTGGCTGCTGATAGAGGCTATATGCACTACATGTATCTGTTGTAAAGTCATTTGCAACATACTTTTTACCATGATGTTCGAAAGTTGGTTCCGAAGTTCGCAAGTTCATTGTGAAGTTCGGAAGTTCGTCGTTTTGAACGTATAAATACGTATTTTGATTGCAATCAAATGCGTATAGTTCAAAACGAACCTGTAAACTGTGTAACAAACTTGCGAACTTCCGAATGAACTTTCAAACATTTTTGGTGAAAAGTATGTTGCAAATAACTTTAAAGGAAGGATGCAACACATTTAGCGCTTCCAACTGACATAGGTATTTCAGACGTAATGTAAAAGATTAAAAGGAGAAACTGTACTGAGTTGGAGTTATAATACTATATCCCGTATCCGTAGTCTACTATCTTACTACTTGAATCCGATAACTGCGGTAGTATTCAGCACAGTCCTAACATTTTTCTATATCATTCTCACAGATTTAAACAATTGTTGTTGTCTAAACGGTTGTTTAGAATTACGTTGTCATTATAATTATCACATTTATTTCAGTAAACACTGTTTTAGGATTTTAGCAACGACCGGCAAGTTAGCAATTAATCGACCAAATGCCAAATATATATATCGACCACACCTATTTAACAATAAGACAACGAGCCCGAGTTTTCTATCGCTCATAGAAAACGAGGGCGAGTTGTCTAATTGTTTTAGTAAATTTACCAACAAGCGTTAAATAAATTCTCGACCATAACCTCTTCTTTGAGGCTCGTTTAATACATTTTTTAACTGTCAACAACAAACCTTCAACAGTCATTTCGGACATTTCTTTGGTCCCGTATACGGTAAGTGATGGAAAAGTAAAGTTTTCTTGCTGGCTCTAATGATCATTTCTCGTGACATACTACGCATTTTGTGATTGGTCAATTTCGTCAAAAGAAGGCTTTTCATTGGCTTATCGCCAGAGGTTTCTATTAGCGGTAGTAACTCCTGAGATAGCCAATGAAATTCAAGGATTTGTGATAGAAACTTGTAAATTTATACTAAAAAGTGTTATACACTTCTGAAAATACAATTGTCTAAAAGCAAAGCTAAACGTACTCATAGTGTTGTAATATTTATTTTATTCGACAATCACATATTTGGCTGCCTTAAGAAATCCAATACGAAATATATTAAAATATGAACTAGATTTGAGATCTAATGCAGCAATGCATGAAGTGTAATGCAGTAGTGCAGCTATATTTTGCCAACTTATTTTTTTGTCTTTTATATCAAATTGCAATGCTTTTTTTTTATTAAAAATTACTTTTCAGGATATCTACCCAGCCAATATCGCCATTAAGATTTTTATTTATTTGCCAAATGATTTGTAAATGGAAAGTTTGCACTTAATCTCTCTTTAGGTGGATAAATGGGAGAGGACGCTTTCTTTAATCTTAGAAGTCACCGAGATGATCTTAACTGTACAGAGGCAATGGATGTATCTTGAGGTAAGACCATGACATGGCATATTTCACGCTCAGAGATTTGGTCAAGTCAGAGGATTTTCATTGATTTTGCCATGTTCATTTATTATCAGTGGATGGTAGAATAGGAAAGCGATGGAGTTCAATGATGCGTGAAAGAAAACGGCAAATTTGTGCTAATTGTGCCCACCATGAACAGTCTTTGCGCTAGTAGGAATGATAAGTCTAAAATAGCGAGTGAAAAGCTTCACTTTGTGTGCAAGAGCATAAATCTTATAATGCATGCATGGTCAAAGCTCCATCAGTTTGACAACTGTTAATTAATCTTTATCACTTTGATTTCAGAATATTTTTCTTGGAGAAGATATCAGAAAACAGCTTCCTCGTGAGTCAGCTGAATTTGATGATGTCAATAGCAACTGGAAGGTAAACTCCTAAACCAAATTTCGTTGCCGTACACATGTATGTAAATTGCTTAACATGCAACTACGAAGATGTCTGAGTCATACACTGAGACATGCTGTAAAACTCTTGAAAACAGTCTTCCTAGATTGATTTAATTTTAAGTTTGTATGGGGACCGGTTGCAGGTTGACACGCCAGTTTGTTTAATTTTGAAATAAAAGTTAATTTTGTTTTGTATCTTATGCAGCGATGTTAGTGAAACTGGGTGTAATCGCTTTTTTCAATATTGATTTATAGGTTATTATGCAGAGATTGAACAAGGATTCAAATGCTCTTAGAGGAACACATTATCCAGGTAAGGATATTCAGAGAGAATGTTGGGATATTGTATTGTTAAAAATGTAGTGCATTGGTTTCTTCTCTTGAATTTTCTGATGCTTTTCAATCGTTTTGGTGTTTTCTTCAGATACAGATTTCAGATGAATCAGGTCTATCGCGCGGATTCGCGAGGACAGTTCGGAATAAGCGGTGGAAGCTTGCGTTGTCAGTTGTTGTATAAATCCCTTAAAGAAATCAAGAATACAACAACTGACAAGGCAAGCTTCTACCGCTTATTCCGACATGTCCTCACGAATCCGCACGATAGACCTGCCGAGTCATCTGAAATCTATAGTGAATTGGGTGTGGTAGAATGGTATTTATTATATTTAATAAACTCTAGTGTGTTTTTGGCCAAAGTGTTTTATCATATTTTTACGCGTAAAGATATCGGTTCAACAATATCTTATTTGAGTGCTGTAAAAATTAACTATAATTTCAGATCGTTATGTTTATGAATTAATAAGCAGAATATTACATAACTGCTTGAACATACGAATTTTATATACAGTGGAACCTCTATTAAGCGGCCACCCTCGGGGAAATGGCAGGTGGCCGCTTAATAGGGGTTGACCGCTTAATAGGGGTTCAACAGAAATTAACATAAGGCGTGGTAAAGATGTCATTTACTGTTATACAGACACATTTAGAGAGGCTTGTAAGCAAAATACAGCTTGTTATTTACATATCACCATTGTCGTAAAAATATACTACAACCACTACTGCAGGTGTCGTCTTTAAACTTGCAATAAGGTCCCATATTAACAAAACCATCAAGTAAGTATTTACATTACAATAGGCAAATGGCAATGTCTATACCGTAAAGGAAGGATAACGCTTTACTTAAAAAAGTGATGTACGCGCGTCTGCCACTTTAGACCACGGAGATGCAACGCATACATCAGATCGCTGGATTTTCACCAAGGGGCAATGCAAGTTACTGGTATCCATGAAACTGTGCGAAGTGCCGCAAAGTGTGGTAAAGCAGTCGTTAAGGGCAAGCGTGTTAATAGAGGAGGCGGCTATGGTTTAGAAGTTCCATGTGAATACCATTTCATAGGAGACAAATTTTCCATTGCGTGGTTAGAAACAAAGCTTGGAAAAGAAGAATTTAAACGAAAAGAGCGTAAGTTATTGTAGACCATGCACTGGTTTTACAGTAATGGAAGGCCGGACAATAGCTATATGCATGCATGGCGGTTTGCAGTACGGAAACACGTCAAGAAGATAATAAATTAAAGTGCGTTTAAATGTTTTTATCAGTCGTCACCTTTTATTTCAGACTCTTCTGTCATCGCCCTTTTCAAAACAACTCAACCGTGCTATTTAAATATTAATAAACCAAAAACAAAGGATGTGCACCAGCTCATTATAGGCGCTTTGAAGTTTGCCGAGTTCCCAGACCATATCTCGATTGACTATGCTGTAACAAGGCGACAAAGTGGCACATGCATGTAAATCATTAATGTTTCTAGTAACTCTGGAATGCACCTCAGAATTTCTTTTAAACTTTTCAGTTAGAGAAGGAGGTGTTAGATGATGTAAGGATTTAAAAACAAGTACAGCATCTCTGAGGTACAACTGGTCTTCAACGTTCAACCATTCATTGCAGGAGAAACATGATCGTACTTTTTTAAACCAACTATTATACGAGCAGCAAAATTTTGGACAAGTTGCATCTTTTTTAGATTTTCTTTCGAATTATTACTCCATACAGAAGAGCAATAATATAATCTGCTAAATACTACTCTAGAGAGTGCATGTATAACAAGTAAAAGAGTATTTCGATCCAAAAGGTGTTTAATACGATTAATGTGAAATAATGAGTACATGCATGAAGAGACAGATTTTTTAATATGGTCAGTATAAGAAAGACAGGAATCCAAATGAACACCAAGGTCTTTAGCAACAGCAACAGCAACAGGCTTGATCTGTTTGGAAAGAAGTTTAATGGAGAAATTTGGTAGTTGTTGTAAACGCTGACGAGTACCCAAAACAAGGACTTTAGTTTTCTCAGGATTTACAAGAAGAGAATTGCCACAGCACCAAAAGTATAACTGGTCAAGATCTTTGTTGATTTGGTCTACGGCTGAATCCAAATCGTTCACTAAGAAACTAATGTAAAGCTTGCTGTCATCAACGTAACACTCCGGCTTACAGTTAACGACTATCGATGGCAGGTCGTTGACGTAAACAGTAAACATCAAAGCCCCCAAAATAGATCCTTGGGGGACCCCATAAGAAAGTGGAAGTCGTTGCGATAGAAACTCTCCCAAGCGTACTCTTTGAGATCTATTCGTCAAATAGCTGGAGAACCATTCCAAGGCACCAGGAGCCATTCCAATATTCCATAATTTATTTAGAAGGATATCATGGTTGATGATGTGGTTTCTTGCTGTCTAATTTCTTTTTTTTTAGGTCTTTTGGACACACTCAATGAGATGAATACAAAACTGGAAGAGATCCAGAAGTCGCTTGATATGTATCTTGAAACGAAACGACAAATCTTTCCAAGATTTTATTTCCTTTCCAATGATGACTTACTCGAGATTCTTGGCCAATCGAAGAATCCTGACGCCGTAAGTTGTTTTTTTTAGCTTAATATAAATACTTTATTGGAAAGAGTAGGCTATAGAAAAATTTAATTTAACAAATAGAAAATAGCTTGCGTACGTGTCTGTACTGTGGTAGAACAAATAATGACGTAATTTAACCGGAAAAATTGCCTAGTGGAAACACGAGGCGTTTTATAAAATGACTAACCGTTTTACGACGTAAAAAAACAAAACAAGGAGAAGCTACCAAAACGACCGAGACTCAGCTGACGAATGATGGCGCAATCAAATAAATACGCCAGTGATTACGTGAGATTTAACGAAACAGAGCATGCGTTGTACAATATAAAATGAAAATGACGTCAAACGTGTATCTGTACTCTGAGTGAAAATGGCTCTCGTCCAATCAGAGCGTGCGTAGGATACCTGTTATATTTTATAAATATACATACAATTGCATACACAGTGTAACATGCAGTCGTATTTTTTACCCATGGTTGAGTGAAGTGAAGGGCCATGCATTGCATGTATTCTTATAGGCATACGGGGGACGGTGAACATTTGCATAAAAAAGTCTCGAAAGTTGCCCAAATTTTTACGAAACAAACGATGGTCATACGATGCACTAACATAGGCCTACATATGAAGTGAAAATAATCTTACATTTGAATCCACAGTGAAAATATTCTTACATATGAATTCTAACATAGATCACATGATCTATATGATCTATATGTTAGATTCATATGTAATGATCTATATGATCTATATGATCTATATGTTAGATTCATATGATCATATAGATCACGTTACAAGTGGAAAATTTTTAAAAACCCTTTACCCAAATTTCTTTTGCTGCCCAAAAAAAACTCAGTTGCCCAGTTGGCTGCAGCCCAAGCCGCCCATGTGTATTCCTACGTTAGAAAGAACTTTTCTATAGACAGTCATGCAACCATAGATAAGGAATTATTGCAAAATAAGGTGGACACAACACCTCTTTCAATGGCTATAATGCGTGCTTCAATAACTCGACAGAAGAACGCTGACGTATCACGTTATACGAGTATGTACAGCAATTTAAGCTGTCAGCTTCAGATACATTGTATATTGGGAGACTCTGATATGAAGATTTTATGTTGAACCGTACCTTACACCGTGCACATCCTTTGTTTTAGGTTTATTAATATTTAAATAGCACGGTTGAGTGATTGAACTGAAACGTTGCTATTGGCTAATTCGTTCATTATACTAAAATACAATGTGTTCAGTGACCGTGCATAAAAATGCATAAAGGCGAATAAATAGATAGAACAAAGACTTTAGCTGAGTTTCCAAACCATATTTGGAATGACTATGGTTTGAGGCTTCACGAGTCAGTAGGAGGCTTACTTCTTCTTACTTCAAAGTGCTACGTCTTTCTTGTTGATTCTGACGTATTCCACCCATATCCATTACCTTTTACAGTTATTAATTTTTTCTTGACTAACGAGTTTACCTATTGATTTCATTCGTGTAGGTTCAGCCTCATCTAAAGAAATGCTTTGACAATATCAAGTCTTTAAAAATGGCGAAGGTAACATCCTTCCATTTGACTTTATAACTTGACTTTCTCTTCAGTCTTTGTCTTTAGTGTTTACTTTACTTTTCAATTCTATTTTATTTTTTACTTTAATGTTTAATATCTTCCAGATTTAACTGTAAATGTAATTTTGGTTTGACAGTTTCCTTTTTATTTTCCCCATTAAAATCAATAAATGTGTCTTTTATATTTTAAGAATTAGCATCACGAAATTTCAGATTCCGAAATTCTTTTGCAGAACATTCTCTAGTTTTTCTTACTTTTTGAACTTCTTTTTTTCAGCGTGGAATTTCTCAGAAGAAAGAAGCAGGTGGTATGTATTCTGCCGAAGGAGAATATGTCGAGTTTGGTCAAAGTGTTTTATTGGAAGGTCCGGTTGAGGTATACAGTTTACAAATACATGTATGACTTATTATGATGGAAACATACATTTCATTTGATTTCGTCCTATTCCAACCTATCTCGTCCACGTTAATTCTGGTTCTTTTTTCATTCCACTCTATTTTATCTCATCTCAGCTTATTCCACTCCATCCCATCCCATCCCACTCATCTCATCTCATCCCATCCCATCCCAATATATTTTATCTTATTCCATTTCATTCCATTCTCATTCTAGTTCATTCTATCCTATTTCATCTCCTGTTTCGTTTCAATTTAATTACTTTCTATGTTTTACCTTAATTTTTATTGGTAAAAATGATTTTACAATAAATCTTTAATATTCCTTGATTTTGTTTTAGGCTTGGTTATGTGATGTTGAACGAAGCATGAAGTGGACTCTGAAAGAGCTATTGAAACAATGTAGACTAGCCTTAAAAAAGAATACAAGCAAGAGAGACAAGTGGGTTAAAGAGTGGCCTGGACAGGTGTGAAAGCATACATCTGGTTAACGGTTAATAAATTGTTCTCACCGTTAACTATAATAAATAGTTCGGAACAACCATCTACCTTGTTGACAAAGGCCACAGTATATTGACTTACATCTACCATTCTTATTGGACAGAGACAACTGTAGTGTGTTGTTTTGAGAACAACCCCGAGTCAAAATAATTTAATGCCGCGCGTACGTGGGTTGGAATTGAAGTCATAGTCAGAAGCCGTGTTTACACTGCAAGCCATGGCCTGGCCTTGGCCTTGGCCCAGGGTAAATGTGTCGTGTTTACACTGGCACAAGCCTGGCCAAGGCCAAAGCATAGGCCAACAAAAGAAGCAAGCCCAGATATTGTCATGGTCATGGTCATGATCAGAGTCAGAGTCATGGCCATGGTTATCAGATCCATTTATTGCATGAATTATTTTAGGAATATATTATTTTTTGTTTAAAAATAACGAAGGTGTAAAAGAGTATAGAGTGCTGCGTGGGCAATGTTTGGCAAAGCGAAAGAGTGGTTAACAGTCTAGATTTTTTCGAACCAAATAATAGATGTTTCGAATGGAGTCTTTCATCAGAGTAAAACGTCAGTATTTCTTTGCTACAAATCTTGGCAGTTCACCACCATTTTGCTTTTAATATAATATGCTCTTTGCGTATGTACTTCACGTGCTTTCTTTTTTAGCTTATCATCACATCAAGTCAGCTACAGTGGACCAACGACTGTACAAAATCTCTCACCAGTAGCAAAGAAAGGGGAGATAAGAAAGCGTTGAAAAGCCTCAAGAAAAAACAGGTGCCTCTAAAACTTTTTTGTTCTACGTTTTCCAATATCTTGTTCCTAGATCAGCCTTCAGTTACATGCGCTTTGCTAAGTTTCACACTAGTATATTGTTTGACTCGATTTCCAGCCGTATCTCGGGCCCCGGTACTTACCTCCCCCGACTCTGGACTCGTGAGCTTGTCCATTGTCGATATGCACCAATTACAAATGTGCCTGCACATTTTCAGCAGGCATATATTATTCCGTAAGTTCGAAACGGCGATCATTAGAGTGCTTATGAGTGAGGCATGCGATGGCATGTTAGAAACGTTTAAAATTGATTGTCTAAAAGATTTACGACGGGAAGCTCTGATAATTGGGACGAAAGTTCTGTTCCTCTCTCCTGCCACACGTTAAGTGGCAAATTTAATAAATTCAAATTCAAATTCAAATTGATTAACGGCCAAGATAGGCTACAGGATCAGGGAAATCACTTATATTTCAGTCAGTTTCTATGATTTTTGATTTTTGATATCGTGAAGTAATGTATGCAAAACGTCACAGACACGCTCTGTGGCTCACTCGTCCAGTCGTCTCTTTCGGGAGAGGTCCAACCGTCTCCCAGGCCCCAGTATACATAAGTCGAGCCTAGTATATTGTGCGAGTGCAAAACAGTTTAGGCAGACTTGTTTATCTACATATATACACAAAACAGAAATGTGTGAGTACACATGCGTGTGTCGTAATGTATCTACTGGATGAATCCCGCCACTGCCACTCACACGCACATACATCTGAAAACCTAACGACGTTTCAGACCTTTAAACCTGTGAGCTTTTGAAGACAGTTGATTATATGTAAAAAGGGATCAAATGGTCAAATGTAGCTTAATACCTGTAGAACTTCTCACTATAATAGTATATAGTCACCCGAAGGTATATGGACTCGATATTTTCTTCAGTTGAGAACATCATTATTTTAATTGTTGATGGCCGTGTTGCGTTTTCTTAACTATGTATGTAGAGTATATATACTTGTACAAAGTTAATAATTTTTGTGCTCTACGTATACTGTAGTACTATATTGCGCATTGTTATTACGGAAACCACGGATGTGTGGAACAACGTGAAAATTTTGAATCGTCGTCACGCCCACAAACGTCAACGAATTTTGAAATAAATGAGGTAAACAAAGACAATGACTACTTGAGAAAATGTTTATTGCTCATTTTAAAGGCCGTACTATTGACAATGTACATCTTAGAAATCTGTCAGTATATTTCTTACTACAAAATCACCGCTGAGAACGCTTCTGCAGCTAATTGTTACATTTGTTTATCGGATGTATTTTTAAAACTTTCAACAATTGTCGACGTTTCTTAAATGTTTATGGGCGTGGCAGCGATTTGGATTTTTTAACTCCATTCCACACTTCGGTGGTTTCCGTAATATGCCGACTACATATTCTCTTTTTATTTTATAGGTGTCCATGTTAAATAAGTTCTCAGAAATGATCCGTGGTAATCTGACCAAACTTCAGCGTCTTAAGATCGTGGCTTTGGTCACCATTGAAGTTCATGCCAGGGACGTTATCGAGAAACTTATTAAATCAGGTTGCAGTGACGTAAACGCTTTTGAATGGCTCAGTCAGTTGAGACTTTACTGGGAACGAGTAAGTACGACAGCTTCTTTACAGATCCGACTTACTTTAGTTTAACGCTACTCTGGCTTAAAAGTTTTTTAACCAAACTTAAAACGTTGCTGTTCATGACCCAACGTTTGGACACTCCGATCTAGTGTCTTCATCAGGGGTGATCACCTGGCTGTGTTGGGAATTTATTTATTCACAGATTACGTCCGTGAAGCATGATGGGACTGACGTGCAGACAAACATGCCTGGGATAGTGAGACATCACTAAAATTGATTAAGGTTGAAAATAAGGTTCTATTTTACTGCTTTAACACTTTGAAGCCTGAAGACGAGTCTTTATAGTATTTTAACGCCAGAGTATTTTATTCTGGCTAACGCCAGACGATTTTTTTCAGCACAGGGAGAGGTCCAGGCCTCAAAGTGTTAAAGTGCATATAACGCCAAATTTTTTATCATCTAAATACGTTCCACCTTTGGCAAGTAGTTGAACAACGAAATATTTTTTAGATTGGAGCAACCTTTATTGCTTTAATAGAGATTTTTGTTTTCAAAATGGTAATGGGATGACGCCAAAGTAGTCATCATTATCTATACAATATTTATTTGCAGGAGTGACATGACCCAATTCTTCCATTAATGTGTGTTTGAACAACATGTTCCATATTGTATGAGTTTTTCCACAAAAATTCTCAGGTAGTTTATCTTGCCAAAAAGAGAAAGAAAGCCAAATTAGAAATGCGAATCACCAAAAAACATTGAAGAATAGCTCTAATAAAAAAAAATTATTTCACTGAACAACTGCTTGCTCTATGTAGAACGTATTCAGATTATAAAAAAATTGAGCTTATATGCACTTTAACTGATCGAATTCTTGATTAAGTTCAGAAGTAGCGTTGCCTGCTCATTGATAAAGATCAAAAAAACATTTTTTAAACAACGGGAGAGAATGATGATGAATAATTGTGAAAATGTTGTTTCTAAAGATGTTCTGAAACATTTTTGTTTCTGTGATATACGTTACTAGTGTAGTAAAGCTAGGAAACATGGAGTGCTTTTTTAAATGTTGAAAACGAAAGTTTAACTATTTAAAACCAGGTTCTTTCTCAGTTTCTCTTACTCGACTCTCTAGCTATTACTTTGAGCTTTATTATTTTACTTTGGCTAACGCCAGACGATTTTACTCGTCAAAAGGAGAAATCTAGCAGTGAAATAGTTCAAACGAAAAGTTGTCGCTTTTTTTCTGCAGGACATTGACAATTGCGTGGTAAAACAAACTAACACTGAGTTCGAGTATGGTTATGAATATCTTGGAAATTCTGGCCGTCTGGTCATTACTCCTTTAACAGACAGGTAAGACGAATCACAGTTGGGTTATCTTAAAGGTTAAGGTTAGCATCTGGGTAGCGTTAACTAACCTATAAAATAACCGCGGCACATCAAAGAGAATCAACGCATGAATGGACTAAGTAACGTTATTCATGTTATCAATGCTATAGTTTACAGTATGTGAGCAAGATGGCTTGCTTAAGCACATCTGGCCAACTGCATGCATTAAAAGAAGCTGGAGCTGTATACAATACAGTACAATGGGGAAGTGAGGAGTGCAAAGAAAACGATATGATAGGGAAGGAAAAGGGAAGGAAAGCAAAGGAAGGAAAGCAAAGGAAGGAAAGCAAATCAAGGGAAGGAAAGGATATTGGATTTGATGTGGTATGGTTGAATCTGCCAAAAATGTGAACCTAATATTCTTTTCCATGTAAAGCAGTTAAACAAAAGCTTAGCAAAATAAAGATATTTCACATGGGTAAATACGTAAAACATTTGAATCTATTGTAGTATTGTATGTTAGTATATGTACTATTTTCTGGACTCTTCTCTGATTATGGTTCTTGTTATTATAGATGCTACATGACGTTGACTACAGCTTTACACTTGCATCGCGGTGGTAGTCCCAAAGGCCCTGCTGGCACTGGTAAAACAGAAACAGTGAAAGATCTGGGAAAGGCATTAGGAAGTTATGTTATTGTTGTAAATTGTTCAGAAGGTTTAGACTACAAATCTATGGGAAGAATGTACAGTGGACTTGCTCAGGTAAATTTATATTTGTACTATAAGCTTATAACGTCGACATACTCTAAAGTACTTATGAAACGAAAATTAAGTTTGTCTTATATGAAAGTATTTTTGAAAAGACAAAGTAACATTTTTTGCTGTTTTTTGTTTCCATGCTTTGTTTTTGAGATATATTTCAGTTTGTTTTATATGTGAAACTAACCAGTGACATCACAACGTGCATAATGACTTACTGGGAAAGGTTATATATCTTTTCTATTATCAGACGGAATCACTTCGAAGTACTCAAATTACATGTATGTGTGTGTGTGTTTTTCCCTTACAACAACAAAAATATACATTTTCAACTGATTCCGTTTAATAATAGCAAAGATATATAACCTTTCCCATAAGTCATTATGCACGTTGTGATGTCACTGGTTAGTTTCACATATAAAACAAACTGAAATATCTCAAAAACGAAGCAAGGAAACAAAAAACAGCAAAATATGTTACTTTGTCATTTCAAAAGTACTTTCAAATAAGACAAACTTAATTTTCGTTTCATAAACACTTTAATATATGTGATTTTTTGATGAAAATGTAGCCCACTCTGTGCTTTTCAGTATGACCGTTACTTCATCTAAACAAGCAAGGCTCCACAGTATTAGCTAAAAACATCAAAGCATTTATTGTGAATAACATAGATAATTGACTAGTTTATCCAACGCGTAGCTTCCCACATTCGACTAACAACCACGAAAATTTGGGCACATCTTCACAAGATGATTGCGAATCAGTAGATATGACTTCAACGAATCAGTTATCACCATCGAGTAAAATTGTTTATCCAAAACTAAGAGGATTTAAAATTGGTCACCTCAATATTACAAGCTTATAATTAAACATATTGAGGAACTTAGAATATTTATTTACGAACAACCATTTGACATACTGACTATTAATGAGACAAGATTAGACAGCTCTATAGATAATAATGAAGTAGACATTTCTGGTTATGAAATAGTAAGAAGAGACAGAAATCGATACGGAGGGGGTGTTGCAATATACATAAGAAGCAACATTCCCGACATAGTACGAGAAAATCTTTTGGTTGAAAACATGGAAACAATTTGCCTTGAAATCAATAAACCAAAAAGCAAATCAGTTTTAATTTTAACGTGGTATCGTCCACCTGATTCAAATTTGACCATTTTGAAAATCTCCTACGAAAGATTGTACGATGAGAAGATTGACGATGAGAACAAAGAAATACTCATAACCGGAGATCTCAACTGTGACTTACTAAAGAGCGAAAGTACTCCTAATATTACTAGACTGAAAGACTTAATCGACGACTACCAATTACATCAACATATACAAAATCCAACTAGAGTAACTGAATCATCAAAAACACTACTTGATCTGATACTCACAAGAATTGATGACACAAAAATATTGGATTCTGGGGTTATGCAAATAGGTATTAGTGATCACAGCCTTGTTTACTTATGCCGAAGAATAAGCATCCCTAAAGGAAATCCTAAATTAATAGAAACAAGACAATTTAAGAACTTTAATATAGTCCCGAATTTCAAAACAATCTAAGTGACGCATTTAGTGATTTTGGCGAGTACACAGATGTGAATGTAGCATGGGATAATTGGAAAGAAATATTTTTGCAAATCGCTGACCAACATGCGCCATTACGGCAAAGAAAAGTGAAGAATAAGTACAGACCATGGCTAACTAATGAAATTAAGAAAATGAGTTATCACAGAGATTATTTAAAGAAAAAAAGCAGTAAGTCTCAATTCGTCAGTATATCATGAGGCATATAAACAATGTATAAATGAAGTCAACCGTATTATTAAAGATGCTAAAGAGAAATACTGTAAAACAAATTTAGAAAATTGTAAGAACAGTAAGGAAACCTGGAAAATTATTAATGAGTTGCTTAATAAAAAAACAAAAATCCACTGTGATAAATGAACTAATTGTCAATGACAATAAAATAATTGGAGATGAAAATTTAGCAAATAATTATTATTTCTCAAACATAGGAACTCAACTAGCGGAAAACGTATCCCCGAGTGATCTCAATCCTATTTGCTATGTGACCCCTGGAGACAGTGTTTTTGAATTTAAGCCGATTACGCGTTCAGAAGTTCAGAATGTTTTGTACGGGTTGAAAGTAAGCAAAGGGTCGAGTCTGGATAAGATTTCAAATAAGTTACTAAAGGCCGCAGGAACCTCAATTGTTAGTTCCCTAGTGTATATTTTTAACCACCGGGACATTTCCTGATGATATGAAAATTGCAAAAATTACACCTATTTTCAAATCAGGGGATAAAACAGACTGTAGAATCTATAGACCTGTTTCTGTAATATCAGCTGTTGCTAACATTTTCGAGAAAATTATTTATGGACAACTATTTGGTTATTTAATGGACAATGCAATAATTTCAAATCAACAATCAGGTTTTCGTCCTAAACATTCAACGGAAACTACACTACTTCATTCTATAAATCAATGTCTTATTAATATATGGACAAAGGTCTAATCAACGGCCTTTTGTTTTTAGATCTCAAAAAAGCATTTGACACTGTTGACCACAATACTTTTATCTAAATTAGAACGCTACGGAATAAGGGGAACTGCTCTACAGTTACTACAGTCTTATCCCCAACAAAGAAAGCAAACATGTAAGCTACAACAAGCAGTATCAAAACAAGCAGAAGTCACATGTGGAGTTCCACAAGGTTCAAACCTAGGTCCATTGCTCTTTCTCTTGTACATAAACGATCTTCCAAACTGCCTTGAAGAAACATTCAATGTTTGCGGATGACACCAATTTAACTTGCCAGGGATCGTCATTCTCAGATATTGAAAATAAGATTAATATAGATTTGGAAAACGTACACAAATGGCTAACTGCTAACAAATTAACCCTAAACAAAGGAAAAACTGAATACATGCTGACTGGATCTAGGCAACGATTGAATCAACCTCACATAACCTAAAAATAGTTATTGGTGACCAAATCATAGAAAGAGTACCACATAAAAAAACTTTAGGAGTAACTATTGACGAACAGCTAAAGTGGAAAGAACATAGTGATATTCAATGCAAAAAAAATTTCTAAAGCTATCGCTCTTTTAAGAAGAGCAAAAAAATTTGTAGCTGAAGATACACTACTAAAAATGTATAAATCACTTGTTCTACCCCACTTTACACATATTGCTCATGGAATGATGGCAACTGTACAAATATTGACAAATTATATAAATTGCAAAAACGAGCTAGTGATAACGGGTTCGACGATATTTACCAAAAACTAAAATGGGAACCAATTAAAACTATTCTCCAAAAACGAGAAGATTTAATGACATTCAAGGCGTTACAAAATATGACACCAAATTATTTATCAAACTTGTTCGTTACTAGTCATAATAATACATACAGTTTAAGAAGCAATGATCGAAAACTCTATTTAGAAAAAAACAAAAACAAACTTCTTAAAAACCAGCTTCTCCTATCGCGGAGCTACGTCGTGGAATAAACTACTGCTTGAAATTATCGAGAGCTCTGATTTATCAATTCAATCATTCAAAACATTAATTAACAAATACTATAATGAACAATAGAGAAGAACGTCGATAATTTTAATGATCTAATTACCTCATACACATCTACAAGACGTATTTTATTTTTATTGTATATTATTATATTAGCAGATTTAGTATATCTTAGTTAGTTAGTTAGTAATTAGTTAGTAATTGTTATTAGAATTCATTTGTATTTATATTATAAACACGGCCCTTTGAAGCCATTTTATATGTGCTAATATATAAATTAAAGTTAATGAGACAACGTTCACTACAAGCTGTGCCAAAACCCTTGAAGAGGAAGGTTGGCCAAGGTGTTACTCCCACCTATCAACAACCGATATATATATATATATATATATATGCCAGATAGTTCTAAAGGTCGTTTTCTTCCAGCGCGCCAGTGCACGTGAAAAACATGTGATACGGCACTTGCTAACCAATTAGAACGTTACTTCTCTCTTCGGCGGGAAAAGTATAGCTAATTATACTTGACTACCCGAGCAGAGCAATGGTGTGGTCTGACTTGATGTGGTATTGTGCACAATTACGAAAGAGCAGAAAGGTGAGGAAGATGAAATCACGGCACAATCCGCGGACTGTTTTTCTACTTAACATGCAAATACAAATTAGAAGTTGGCGATACTTAACGCATCAAAAATCGCTTGTGTAAACGAGCCTTTACTATGTTAATACATGCATGTACGGAGAAATATACTGTATATAAGTAACATTTAAATGATTGCCTATAAGAAATCCGTGTTATTAATATGATGTATTTGTTATATCTATATTACTCTTCTTAAATAAAATCATCATCATCGAAATACCCATTTGCAACAGTAGTAAATATCTTCTTCTATTTTTTGTTTATCCTCATAACAGACTGGTGCGTGGGGATGCTTTGATGAATTCAATCGTATTAACATTGAAGTATTGTCTGTAGTAGCACAGCAGATATTGTCCATCCTTTCTGCTCTCGCGAGTGGTCTTTCTCGTTTTGTGTTTGAAGGACGAGAAATTAATCTGATCTGGTCCTGTGGTATTTTTATTACCATGAATCCAGGTAAGGTTAATATCATCTGCTTTGAAAGCGCTTGTTTGATACTGGTGCGGAGATGTTCCTGTTTATTACGTTATATATCAAACTCGTTAGTAATTCATGAAATTTGATATCGGATGAAGAAATTACGTAAATTAATCGATTTTTTCTTAAAAGTCTTTTTAAACGTAAGTTAATCGATTTTTTCTTAAAAGTCTTTTTAAAATACTGATTTGTTTGAGTTGCTATATAATAACAAACTTTTCAGTGTTTCTGATGAAACACTTTCTCGGGTATGATATTTTACATGATGATATATCATGGTATAGTGCATGCCATGCACGAGAGTTTTTCTGGAAGTCTTGAGCGGAGAATCTAAAAGTTGAATAAGAGCGATTTACGTACAGTATTTTTTACAAAAGACGTCACACTGGAAGAAAATATTTAAGTTTTGATTCAATGAAAACATATAGTTGGCAAACTGACTCAAACTCATATTTAATTTTTAATGGTTGGGCGTGCTTCATCGAGTTATGGATGCACGAGGGAAATTGTAGGCTCGATTTCCAGCCGTGTCTCGGGCCCCGGTACTCACGAAATCACGACTGGACTCGTGAGCTTGTCCATTGTCGATTTTCACCAATCACAAACGTGCCTGCACATTTTCAGCAGGCATATATTACTGCGTAAGTTCAAAATGGCGATCAATAGAGTGCGGATGGGTGAGGCATGCGATGGCATTTTAGAAACGTTTAAGATTGATTGTCTATACGATTTACAACGGGAAGCTCTAGAGAAATTGGTTAATAGCCAAGATGTTCTCGTCATTCAGGCTACAGGATCAGGGAAGTCACTTATATTTCAGTCAGCTATGGTTTTTGATATCGTGAAATTAATTTATGCAAAACGTCACAGACACGCTTTGTGGCTCACGCGTCCACCCGTCTCTTTCGGGGAGATATGTATACGGGGCCCGGGGGACAGTTGGAAATCGAGCCTAGGGAAATTGGGAGAGTACGAAAAGTTGAGTGCTCTCCCAACTTTTTAAACAACGATTCATTTATTTTATATTATAGAATCAGACACAAAACAATGGAAAACAAGCTTTGTTTTGCTGATTAAAAATTACTTATGTTTTACGTAAGCAAAATGTTTTCACGAGCTTGAAATTGCCCTTCTCTAATGAGAAATGGAGCACGTTCGACAGCCAATCAGAAGGAGCGTTATTAAATCTATGTTTAAGAAATAAAAAACGTGTCGCGTGCGATTATCGAGTTATAATGCACGAGAGATGCGTGTAAAGCACGAGGCGATAGCTGAGTGTTTTACTAGCTTCTCGTGTGCATTATATAGACCGTTTTCACTCACGTGATCGGTGGCCCCATTGGGGTGGTGAAACAATACAAAATATTTGAATAAGAAAGAGCTAATTCCCATGCCGTACACCAATATGGCCGCCATTTCATTGTTTTGGTACACCAATATGGCCGCCGTGACGTCAGATGAAAACGCTCTATAGAGAATAATACATGGATGTGCAGAAATATGAAATTTATTTCGAATGTTGACCAGTTCCAATGTTGACATATCCTATTCAACACGAGAAATAAATTTCATATTTCCAAGCATCCATGTATTGTTCTGTTTATTATATAAAAAAATTGTCCTATTGCCTTGCAATAAACTATAATGCTGATTCAGCGATAATCGTCACATGTGCGATTATTTATGATAATCGCACATGTGAGATTATCACTTTTGTCAGCGGCGGAAAAATCAATAAAACACTCTATTTTATATAATAAAACTCGATAATCGCACAGCGACTAAGTTTTTTATTTCTTTTATAAAATAATGACTTTAAATTGTCAATAAACCCAAGAAAAGTAAACAAAAAAACCCAGATTACCTGTCTCAGGACGAGTTTGTTACCATTTAGCGCCACGCGTGGCCTCGTACAACACGTCGGCGATTTTAGCGATGAAAATGCACTTAAAGTTGCACTGAAAACATGCTGCTGTGTTAATTACTTGATTAGACATATATCCAAGTAATTTTTGACTTTCGTTGATGATTAAATCCACATAAAATTCATCAAAAACGACAAAATCGTCGCGGAGTATCTCGTGTGCCGTGCCGTTATGGAGTTATAATGGCACGCTTGTTTGACCCAATAGCCAATCAGAGTGCGTGTTATCGTTCATTTACTTCCGGTTATTTTATAATTTATAATAATTATACTTGTCTTGACAAAGTTAACACGATCGTGATTTTTTAGGTTATGCTGGCCGTACTGAGCTTCCTGACAATTTAAAGAGCATGTTTCGACCTATTTCAATGGTCGTTCCAGATTCAGCAATGATTGCTGAAATCATTTTGTTTGGTGAGGGATTTAACAACACTAAGGTTGGTGGACATGAAATAAATGTATAATTTTGAAACTTTGCAACAAACTAACGCATTCCTTGCGCGCTTGTTTTGACTAGGAAAAATGCATTAACTGTCCAATAATTCAACTATCATTGAACGATGTTTTAGTTGGACACTAAAACATCGTTCAATGATAGTTGAATTATTGGACAGTTAAAAGTTCCAAAAAGGAGGAATAGAAAGAGGAAGGGTATAGTAGTAGTAAGGGTGGCGTTGAGAGAGGAATCAAAATGAAAGTGACGGAGTAGGGTATTTTTTATAGTTTGTTTTTCCCCCTCCCGTTTGGCAACTTTTGTGTTTTTTTGGTAGGTTAAGAAAACAATATGTAAAAATAAGTAAAGATTTACGAAGAAAATTGTTTATAATTTACTGTTTATTAACTCTCGTTATTACATCGTAGGTTCTAGCGAAGAAAGTCCATACATTATATTCTTTGGCTGTACAACAGTTATCAAAGCAGGATCATTATGACTTTGGTCTTCGAGCATTAACTTCAGTGCTTCGTTACGCTGGAAGAAAAAAACGATCAAACCCAGAAATGTCTGATGAAGAGGTGAATGTTTTGCTCTTAAGTAGCAAAAAAACAGAAAAACAAACAAAACAAACATTAGTTCAGGAGGTTTTTGGACTGCTAGAACGTCAGAGTTTGTGTTCATAGGAGTGATTGAAATGGGATGAAATTGAATTGAATTGGATGAAATTAAATGAAATGGAGTGAAATGGGATAGGGTGGCCGGAATAGAATAGGATAGGATAGGAATATCATAGTAAATAGAATAGAATAAAAGCTTCATATTCTTGCGGTTTTGGCCTTGGCGAGGACAGTCGAGGAAGGAATCACGTTATATTTATAGCCAGCAAAATCGTTCGTTTTTTATCAACAGAGTAATATTTTGCGTTTTAATTTAAATATAGAGTTGGCTCAAAATGTCGTGTATTTTTTTCCGAAGCCATATTTTACGAGATATATCAATTGTATTCCAAGCTTTCCTTTGTGTGAGTTTCACAAATAAACCAATGTCGCCCACGTGCAATAGGGACTGTGATTCACCTTTAAGATGCATTGGAAAACAAATTTCGTAATCTTTGCTTGTTTGATACAGGTTTTATCTAAGTACAACCTTGCACCTGGCTCTACAAGAACGTTGCTTAGTTTCTTCAACTAAAAAATTTGGCTTGAAATTGTAACGAAGTTTATTTATATTATATACGAAGTTTTAAATGGAAATTATTTTTATCTATTGCATGATACACGGAATGCATGACCATCAGAAATATGTTTTAACGTTTTATTCTTTTTTAGGTTCTTTTACTGTCAATGAGGGACATGAATATCGCAAAATTGACCTCTCAAGATTTGCCGTTATTTCTTGGAATTGTTCAAGATTTGTTCCCAGGCGTGGAATCACCAGTTATTGATTATGGCATGGTAAGAATGAATAGTTAACAATTATTCACCGAAGTGGAGGTGAATAGTGCTGGATATTCGCCGAGCCGCGAAAGCATATACCGCATAAATGAAATAACAAGTTTGGCATTCTTATATTTTTCGGTATTTTCATACAAGACACTAAGACACGGCCTCTAGCAACTTGGCGTACTCGATATTTGTCGACAAAACAGTTTTTACAACTTTTGAATATATTAATCGCTAGAAAATTGTAAAGATACATACATGTGGACACTCTTCTATTTAATTTTGTTGACTTTTCTCGTTATTCTACTACATCAGATTTGTTTATCAACAAAATCTCCTGCTTCGGTAAACAAAGCAAAACTGGCCGCCATTTTGTTTTGCCAGCAGGTGAATAGTGCAGGATGTCCCGAGCTAGAGGAACCAATCAGATTGCGTGAAAAGCACTATTCACCTGCGAGGTATATGCTAATATTTCGTATTTACTTATCCATCCATCTACACTACTTTTTGTTATTAAAAAATGGCATACTGAATAATTTTTAATTGAAATAGCAATTTAAACATAAAGCTACATCGAAACTTAGGTTCTGCTTTTTTTAAAGATTTAAAAATACTGGAATATATCGGTATGAAATCTGTTGTCGGAAGTAGATCTCCGAAGTTTTTAAAAGTTTATAGTTTTTGAACTATGCCGAAATTCTCAACAAAACTTTGTCAACTTACTTAATTGCGTTGCCCTGAAAGTTAGCTGGGCGCGCAGCGACTAGCAGTGACTAAGCATGCAGGATGTAATAACTTTACTATAACCCTATATTGTTTATAGCACACTGTACAACTACAATCCCAACTTATATAGTATGGCATTCTATGACATAAAACTAAACAAGACATTTGTAGGCAACTTGCTGTACAGTGTAGTATGTAAAAGTTGGTGACCTGTAAATCAGGTAAATCCGGCCGGATTTGGAATCCGGTGCACCCCTATAAGACTCTAAAAAGTTAAGGAAAGGAAAGGACTGGGGGCTAATCATTCTTATTTACAGCCATGATCCACGTCAAACGGGTTTGCCATACTTTCAATCGTGCAGATAACGCTTTGTACTTCTTTCTCGTAAGTTTCTTTTTGAGTTGCATCAGTGACTGAATTGGGAAGGACGCAGATCAACGTGACCGAGTCGAAGGCATATTAAAAGCGACCTTACGAAGTGTGACGGCAACTTCAACGACGACGTCCTGCAAATAAAAGAATTGTTTTTGCAAAACAAAAAGAATGAATAATTTTTAGTCCTAAGAGTAATCTCAGCGAGACGTCCTTGTTCTTTGTACAATGCCACTTCGAGCATTTTCACGTCTTCAGGGCGACGTCAACTCACCAAAAGATGAACTGTTGCTTACGATTGACATCAATATAGACACTACAATCATTTTAGCAGTACTGAGGCATTTTGGAAGTCATTCAACTAGTTTCAAATGTAAAATATAGTAGTCAGTTAGCCGTGACTTAGGTTAATTATAGAATTTATTTGCCTTTTAACCGTCCTCGTCGTCGTCCTAGCATCGTAAGGTCCCTAAAGGCGCCCCAGGCAGCCACCATACGACACGGATCACAGCTAAGATCTTGATTTTATGGAGTGAGGAAAAACGGAGAACCCAGCGAAAAACCCTCGAAGCACAGGAGAGATCAACTACAACTCTACTCACATGAGTCCTAAGCTCGACAACGAGGTCATTCCCAGATGGTCACCCATCCAATACTAACTCCGTCCAACCGGGCTTAATTTTGGATTGCAGTGATGAGAGGCAGTGTGCTGTTGATGAGAGGCAGTGCGCTAACAGCACACGCCACCCATGCTCTCCTTAAGTATAGGTTAGTTCGAACCCGAGGTAACTACGTCAGTATTACCGAGGTTGAGGTAAGATCACCGAGGTTGCCTAAGAAAACTGAGATACTGAGTTCGTTATCACACAGGTTGTCTAAAAAACACTTCGGTCGCGATGATGTACTGTTTAATAAACGAGCAGGAGTGTTTTATCAGATATAAAGACACGAGGCGAAGCCGAGTGTTTTTATATCTGATAAAACACGAACTGCGAGTTTATTGAACGGCTTCAAAAACGAACCATTTGGTAAGTTCACTACGTTCACTACGTTCACTACGCCAGTAGTAAGTTTTAAAAATAACCTTGTCTAAGCCGAGAAAATCAAAGCTAAAGTTTATGTAAATCAGGAGGTATCTTTATCATATATAAAAACACTGATTAAACTTTAATTTCTTTTGAATTTTCCTCAAAAGCTTATTTTCCCAACCACGCATAAATCAAGTTAATTGCCCCGGGGTTAATTGTCCCAGGGTTAATTGCCCCGGGCTAATATATATTATTATGCGTGGTTGGGAGTAACTATTATAAATAAACAACCGCGGTACATCAAAGAAAACCGAGGTGATCGCGAACTAACATTGGTTATTTTTGCATGTCTTTGTTCATTGCTAACATCGCAAATTCTCCTGTTCTTACCGTTTCGCAATTTTTAAGTTGTAAGTGTTATGTAGTAAGGCATGCATACATAGGGCTTTATGCCGGAGGCGATGCGGGCAAGACTAATCTAATTCGAGGCTTGGTTATGCACGGATTCATATGACGTAGAATGTACACACAGCGCTTCTGGCCCCCTCTTATCTGAACTCAGTGTTTCTCGATGGGTCGTCTTGCAAGCTATAATGTACCGATTAGTATTACTATTAAAAAATCTTTGTGTTTATTATTTTTATTTGTTTAGCTACGAAATGTTATTCTAAAAGAACTGAAACAAGCTGGCTTACAACAACATCCTACAACGGTGTTGAAGATCATTCAGCTTTATGAAACGAAAAACTCCAGGTATAGTGACTCGACAAACATACTTCATTTTGTGATTTGACATGTCGATTAATTTGATTCCAAAACTTGCAATAGAAGTGGCAAGAAGTAAACCTATTTTAAATTTGTTCAGTTTCTATTCCCAATTTAGAGTTTAGGTAACGTTTGATATGAAATGAAACGTGATTGAATTTCATTGTATGTTAGGTTTTGTATGGTGTATGATGAGATTAGATAAGATAGGATATAAAATTAAACTTGTTAGTTGAACAGATACAAGCGAGACGAGGGGGATGATGAGAAAAGAGGAAAGATAATGGAACAGAAGGAGACGAAACGAAATGGAAGGAAATGGAGGACCAGCATGTGAGGAGAGGAGAATAATAAAAAAGGAATGGTATAATAAAAGACGTTATACGGCAGGGAAGAGTTAGAAACATTTTGTCTGAGACATTCTTCTTTAGATGAATAAACTCTACTCTACTCACATTAAGCTAATGTGGTCACCCATTCGAGTACTAAGCTCATTTGACTGGGCTTAACTTCGGCGGTGAGAGGCTCCGCGCTAACAGGTTGTACCACCCATACATAATATATACTGTAATATATACCATACATACTGTAATATATGTCTGTCAACCCCATTTTTCAATACGAAACAATGAGTACATATATTTACTTGTTTTTAGGCATTCCACTATGATTGTTGGCAAAACTGGTTCTGGTAAAAGTGTTAGTTGGCAGATGCTGCAACTAGTTTTGTCTACTATGAAAAAGGAAGGAGTTTCAGGTTATAATCTGGTCAAGGTAATTCGTTGCTTAGTTTCTTTATGTGTATATAGTTACTAACAAAATGCCGAGACTCATCGTACGAAGTACTGTCTTATACGAACATAACGTAACTCATGGTATACGTGAGGAAATTTTGATTGGCTACGAGCAGTGGACATGCAGTAAAGAAAGGATAATGCAGCAGATATTTTTATATAATATGATGCATGAGCAAATCAAAAACAGCAAAAACTGAAAAGAGACAATACGTTCTACAGCTGATTTTGACGGTGTTTACCTACACAAAATACACAAGCCAAGATTCTGAGTAGTGGAGGACAATTTGTTTAAATTCGAAGCTAGCTACAAGACCAAAAGATTCATAGTGCATCGAGGAAACCTTTTAGTGCGGGAGGAAGGAAAGCGTTTTTAAAAAAATAAATATACGAGGAGTGGATGGGCATGATTTCCGAGCAGAAGCCTGAATACTAGTGACCATATACAACATAAAATCTTGATTTTCCAGTTTTGTTTCTGTGGATAAAGACTATTTCCGAGCAGGAGCCTGAGTACTAATGGCAGTATATATAGCACATGCAACAAAAAATCTCGATTTTTAAATTTTGTTTTTGCTAGCTGAGAATACATTGGTTGGTGGCATCAGGTCTCTCTGTTGCAGACATTCCGATCGCTGTCATTTGAGCGGCACCAGTTTCTAATCCTCCTATTTGTAGGACCTACTCTATTTCTGACGGAGATTCTTGCGGTGAATATACGAGTGTGCGTATAGACAGAAAAAAATATTTTCATGAACCTGATATGTAGGTGACACAGTGAGTGCTTAGCGTATGTGTGTTTCACCTGAGCCACTTGTAGGGTTCGATTCTTGCTCGATGCAGTTATTAGATTAAAATTTCACCTCCGACCCTTGGAGGAGTGCTTCCAGTTTGTCTCTACCAAACACCACAGGGTTTATCCGTTTAGTAACACTCGAGCACTAAGAGATGGTTTATACTTTAGATATCACTGATAGGGTTATCCAGCATTGTTTTAATTTAGGATCAGTAGCTTGCAAATTTTAGTTTTCTGAGAATTTGGGTTTGGCGATTGACAAAATATTCGATTTTCGTCTTGCTTACTACTAGAACTGCCACACTGCTATTACTGTAGTAGACTCTGAAGAGGCGTTTTTATGCTATTTTTTGCTTATTCTGTGCTTTGACATCTTTGTAGGAATATCCATTAAACCCAAAAGCGCTTTCACTAGGGGAGCTGTATGGAGAATTTGATTTAAATACCAACGAATGGACTGATGGTGTATTATCAAGTGTTATGAGACAGACTTGCGCAGGTGAGTACATTTCCTGCACGCAATATACTGATCTTGAAACCGCTTTGTGAAAACAAATGTTAAATTTCAACTAAATGCATTTACTTTCCGCTTATTTGATAGTTTTTTTATTACTCGGGCTACCTGTGGTAGCCGAGTCTAGGTTTCGCGATTTTTTTTTGGGTTGCGATATTGCCCCAGCAGGCTTTGCGAAACCGAGATTTCACTTTCATGGCGATTGTCTCTTGAACGAAGCTTTTCTTTCCATTTTATCGATGTTTTTTAATATTTCCACGACATTTCTTGGCACACTACACAGCAGTCGTCTCAAACAAAGATGTCAGAGTAGTCGGACTGTCAGCGAATCAAGGTGTATTAAAAATAATTGGAAAGTTTAAACTGAAGGAGTGAAGGACGTCAGAGGTTTGGCCGAGTTGTCTCCAGATGATCAGTGATTGTCTCTTTTGAACGAAGCTCTTATTGCCATTTTATCGATGTTTTTGAAGACATTTCACTGTTTCTCAGTTGTTTACTTGTTTGAATAGCTTAGCAAGTGACCGAGTTATAGTTGATCAGTAATGCGGCTGACAATTGTCTTCAATTCATCATAAACATGCTTACAAAAGCTTTACCATGTTTACAACTGCACACGCCGGCGATCGCGGTAGACCTAGTACGTAAAAGATGACGAGCTATTTCAAAACAGGTTGGTACTGCCCTTGCTGCTTTATAGTTTATAGTCCGACAACTACAAAATGCAAGTATAATAATAAGCATCGAATAGAGCAAATACCGGTAAGATATCGATATGTTGAACTGTTCAGTGCATGTCTATATACCGCGTGTCGTATTACATTTGGAAACGTGTGTTTAAAAACATGTTAAAAAAATTTCTGTTTGTCCGAATTTAAATAAATTCTATATCAAAATGATCGCTTGAATCTGCCGAATCCGACACTATAGGTTTTGTCTACTAAATCTATTAGATCCGTTGTTTAATTTTCAGAGAAACGGCCTTGTTACTCGGGCTACCTGTGGTAGGCCGAGTCTAGGTTTCGGCTTGGCGTTATTGCATCATCCCGTCAGGCCTTGCGAAACTGTAAGGCATGTAACGCATGTTGCCGTTGACTCGATTTTCGATTTTTCGAGTTCTTTCTTTTCCACAGCTTTGCCTTTGTTGGATTTTTCCAACGGTATTGGTGAATTCATCAGTAGTTGATCAATAATGTTGCTGACAAGGTTTGCTCGTGAAGACAGAATGGACGAATTTATTACAGACGCAAAAAAATGCCTTGTTGACATCAGTACCTAGGAAGTTTGACTTTCGGACTAGAGATACAAGCAAGAGCCACAGTATATCAAAGAACATATACGTACTGTTTACCTAGTAACAGCTTAATTGCTGCTTGGTTCAACAACTACAAAACGCAAGTAATAAGCACCGAATAATGCAAAAAATATGTTTAGATATGTCTAGTCGTCGTCTCGTCGACATATGAGTCGTCTATAGCATGTATACTAGGTGTCGTATTACATTTGGAAATGTGTTTCAAAACATGTTTAAATATTTTCTGTTGGTACGCTTTATATTTATATCTTATTAGATGTTTTGGTGTGAAGTATCGCACTATCGCTGTATATTTTTACGAGTTATGTTCGGACCCGGATTACAGCTAAGACCTAGGTGTTGGTTTTGCGTCTCTCGTGTCGTACTTTTGTGTTCTTTACACGCTGTGACGTCATCTGTGATCTATTACAGTACACGCGCACAGAAAAATGTAATCTATTTGTTAAATATACATACTATATTACTTATACAGATCGGAAATATTGAAAGGTTTTGTGCACTGCGCAGCGCTGGTAAAGGAGGTGTAAGGTTTCAAGTTGGCTCTTTTTCATTTGACGAAGGGCCTTTGCGCGAAACATTTATATATACACCTCTTTTATCAGTATTTCGGTAGTAAAACAATATTTCAATATTTTCCAATTGTATTCTCACATTATCTATGTGCCATTATACTACTTTCTATTTTACTGTGATTAATGTCATGTATTATTTAGATGAAAAGCCTGATGAAAAATGGATGATTTTTGATGGCCCTGTCGATACCCTGTGGATCGAATCAATGAACTCAGTTATGGATGACAACAAAGTACTGACACTAATCAATGGTGAACGTATTGCTATGCCAGACCAGGTGAGAAACGTTATCTTTTATCGTACATGCAAATATATAAATCAGATGTGTAGGTCGAATTGAGGCATATCAGTAGAACAGTAGACGTTTACAAAATGTGATCGTCTATTAATTAAGACGCTTTTCCACTAGGCGACTTTTGCCTGAAGCGATTTTTTGTCTTATAAGCTCTGGACTGGAACTAATAAGAAATATATTTACTTCTAACAATATAGAAAGTCGATTGGCGAAGGAAAAAATTGCGTAGTGGTTTACGATTCTTTTTCCGATTGTTATTCTGGCGCATGAATTGTTTACGCGCGACGCAATTCTTGTTTCGGATTCGATGGTGAATGTTGCAAAACGCCTTTTACATGCTTGTTGGTAGATCATATTCGTCAAAATGACAATTGTATACAAAAATCGTAGGGCGTATAGCTATAGGCTTTATAAAGGTAGTGTCGTATATTGAGAAAGAATATTTTTACTTACTCGTTTTATTTATTTCATTTTATACTTCAAGATACAGCAAAGTTG
This sequence comes from Paragorgia papillata, assembly GCA_035771165.1. NCBI lineage: Eukaryota > Metazoa > Cnidaria > Anthozoa > Scleralcyonacea > Coralliidae > Paragorgia > Paragorgia papillata. The sequence continues at coordinate 5,765,663 of JAWNZC010000014.1, forward strand.
TTGTTAACATTGTATTTTAAGTAGTATTACCTCTCATGCAGTGACGTTTGTACTTCAAGGTTTCTCTGTTGTTTGAAGTGGAAGACCTTGCTGTAGCTTCACCAGCTACAGTCAGTCGGTGTGGTATGGTTTATAACGATGTCGTTGATCTGGGATGGCAACCATACGTGGATTCCTGGCTGAGTAGAAGACAAGACAAGGTATGGGAGCAGAACTGAATGAAACGATTGTGGGAAATTAGGAGAAAGTGCTTGTAGGAAAAACAGTATAAGTCTCACTACTAGAGACTACTTGAAACTCTAGTTGTATAATATAATTTTCCGATTTTTTATAGTGTTATATAGTGTGTTAGTTGTACGTTGTAGTGTTATTATCACTTTTACTGATTGCATTCACGTGTTTGAAGGAAGATGCTCGAGAGTAATTTCAAAAATCATTGATAATTCATGAGAAGAGCACAAAGGAAATCAGAACCACGTCCGTGGTTTTATATCTTCCAATTTCACATAGACTTTAGGTTTGATTTTCTGAGCTTAGACATCGTTGTTTTTCAAAATTACTACGCCGATGAAAGTACGTCGTTTTTGAAGCTAACCGCCTCGTGTCTTAAATCTGATCATAGCCACTGGAAAGGGAGAGGGCTGTGAAAGTGGGCGTGACTGAGATTTATGTTATTGTTCGCCAAATTCAAGATCACGTGACGTTGAACCTGCATGATTGCGCACTAAAAAGCAAGATTTTACATTAGAGCAGCGAGGCGCATACCTACAAGTGCTACAACGAAGTTCTTCCGTGATGGTTTCGATATAAATTCCACTTCATTTGGACATTATATGCATAGATGGTCCCTCATGAAAACTCCCTTTGCAAAGAATATTTAATAAAGTGCAGTAAATTCGAATAAACGATCAATGGTCGGACCGAACACGGTGAGAGCCGAGGTAAAATAATGATACAATACTGTTTTGCCAACAGTACAACTAAAACTAAAATTCGCTTTTGTCTTAATATGAATGGTTGTGCTAAATTATATGTCGTAAGTTGAGTTGCCTTCATTGAATATTAAATGCACTAAATGTCTGGTGTATTGCGTTTCATAAACAACGGTGAGGACTGGCAATTGTCGTATGCGTATCAGTTTATTAGAATAACTAAAGTATTAAGAAACATTGCCATCTGACAACAAAAGTGCAAAACTCCGATTCAATAATGGCACGGAGACGACAAATGCTTTTCGACTGCGTTGTTCCTTGGTTTTCTTTTATTAATAATTTGTAGACATGCGGCGATTTATGATAATTTCAATTTATTCACACTATTTTTAATACTTACAATGAAAAATACAAAGTTTACATAGTGATACATAAATAAATCAGAGTTAAATATAAAACAAAATATTTTATGAAAGAATATACATATGTGAGAGTGTAATTAAAGTATAAAGCTTTCGAGTTTAATCACTGCCTTGACATATTAATAAGTTGGGGATCAGCAGAGGATGAAATATTAAGATCGTGTCGAAGTAAGAAAATAGACATTGTATAATACGAGAATGAAATTCAGATCAACCTTGGTGACTTAATATTTTTTACATTGAAACAGAAAGGGTTTTTAAATCACTGGGATATATTTTCCCAGATTTTTGTAGCTGAGAATCTTATAAATGTTTGTTTACAATAATTAGTCCGGCGGGGAGAAAATAGTTCGCGCTACGGCTAATTTGCTCACAATGCCAGAGTGAATTATTTGAGTGAGCCATGCATGAGTTAGCGCTTGATACGATTGTGTAATGTTCAAGGGATGATCATTTTAATGTCACGATAAAGTCCATCATGAAACCGAACGCCGATCATCTACACAACGATGCACCACCATATATATTTGTTTACGTCTTATTTGAGAAATGCGCGACTTAAAAACTCTCACGGTCCTGTTAAAACCAATCCGATCTTTTTGAGGTGATTTCTTTGTGCACACAATCATATTATTGAATAAACTAATATCTAAAATTAACGCAGAATCAATGTAAAATATAAAATTTGTCATAAAAATGACGGACTACAGTATACACTATACAGCACTGTCGCTGTCTTATTAGTTCGTAGGTCGTCAAAAACCGAATTCCTACCGAATTTTGTTAACGAAATACAAGGGTACTCCTTTGGACTTGTAAATATCATGTTTCTTGTGGATTTTTAGAAGTCACCATAACCGACATCGTGCAGTTTAACGAAGAACAAGGTTATAATCTAATGTAAGCCATATGAAAGAATACACTGGCCATGCCGGTTCAAGATCACGTGACGCTCAGGCGTGAAATTTTTAACATCAAACCGGAAGTTCTATTGTTTCAGAGCGGAGTTTCACAGCCCTCTCCCTTTCCAGTGGCTATGATCTGATAGAACGCTGTTGCTTATGTTTTAAATATTACTCAAAAATATATCAATAATTCATGAAAAACACAAAGGAAATAAGTACCATGCCGGTGGGTTTTATACCTGATAAAACTTATTGACGTCAGAAAGAGTACTAATGGTATATAATTTTATATACTAGAAGTTACTATCGCAAGGAAGTGCTGCCTGGTTAATAGTTGGTAGGTTGTTCAGTGACAACAATTCTTCACGTGGGGTAAGACCATTGTGAAAAGCATTCCAGTACATATTGTCTTGCACTAAGACTCGGTCGATAGTAGATGAATCCAATCGTTCACTTGAATAGTTTGTGCTGTTAACAGCGCTGATACTCATAAAAGAGCACTGTTTTCCTCGAGACTGACCATGCACTAAAACGTTCATGACCTTGATGAATACTTCCACAAGCAAGTATAAAAGACATGATCATTGACCGCACTTACTTAACGCTAGTGGTAGCGCACTTTGCTGCAGCCTCGTACCCAGGCTCTTTACTGCTATCATACCCATATGTTGCATGGTCAGGGGGGTTCAGAACCAACATCTCCAAATCCGAAAATGGATATACGCAGGCATACATAGCTGGGCAAAAAGACTGAGCACGAGTAACGCATAGGTAACCCAAGAGAAATGCAAGAATAGTGTGCTGCCTCCCTGGTGGGAGGCAGCAATAAAGAATACTATATAATGAGCATTGAATTTTGTATAAAATTGTCATCCTTATTTGCAATTGAATGAATCAAAGCAAAAACAACCAATAACGGAACTGTTTTGCACGCTCGAATTTTTAAAATTTTTCTTCTGTTCGTGCTTGAAAGATTATTTATTATATAGCTGAGCTTGTTTTCGGGTCATTACGCCAAACGGCGCATGCTGATTGGTTGCTGAGAGGTCCAGAAAAAAGCCGTAATGCTCTCTCGACACTGGTATCAACACTAAGTATATGTTGTTTTCAGTCTCTCTCCGATGAAACATGCGAGTTCCCTTATACAAGAAATGCAATCTTTTACTCGGGTATTAATTTTTTTATATACGCTGTCATTCTGTCTATTGCGTAATAGTTTTTCTCTATTCTTATTTTAGGAATCTATCGAGCATCTTCAGAGGCTCTTCGAAAAATATGTAGAAAGCGTTCTTATTTTCCGCAGTAAAAATTGCAGGGAACCGATTCCAACCTCTGAGCTCAACTCTGTTGTTTCTTTATGCGCCTTATTTGACGCTTTGGCTACGGAGGCAAATGGAGTAAGTTACATGAGTTTTTGATTAATTTGTTGTTATCGTAGTGCAGAAAAGGGGTTCTATACGTCCGGTGGATGTTTTAATGTGCCTATTTTGATCCGGGCCTTTTTTGAGGGGGTGCATTCAAGAGATAGGGCTACAGGGCCCCCAATAAACCCGATCCACCCGACGTAGAAATACATTACTGGTTAGCGCAAATTTATATTACTAGATAAATTGGGATTAATGAGAAGCTACATCTTAATATTCTCACGCAATAGCGCAGTCTGATGACATTTCCTGCGTTATGTCACTTTTATTGCTCTTAGCAATTTGGCAAAAACAAGGGTAAAAAGAACACGGATAAGTTATCTGGTATGATCTAATTAAACCGGACATCTCAAGCCTATAAGCGTAAAAGGAATGTCAAAAACCAGGCTAGCTCATTCTGATGTCATTTGTGTTTCTTTTTTCTATCATCTAACAGGTCGACTCTGCTGATGAAAGTTACCCACGTATGTTAGAACTGTGGTTTTTGTTTTCTTTGATTTGGTCAATTGGTGCATCCGTGGATGAAGACAGTCGTAAGAAGATGGATAATTACTTAAGGGAACTAGAAGGCCAGTTCCCAAGCAAGGTTATTATTTTATTGAAAGAGCGAATTGTTTTTTAAATTTGGAGAAAGTTTAAAGTTCTCTTTAAAAGAATTTATGAAAGTATAAAGATTGGTCTTCATAAAGTTGTTGAGATACTAAGGTGGTGGTAGGTCACCCAAGCTCATTTGCTAATTCAGAAATTATATTTAAAAAAATAAAATATTTTAGTCTATTAAAGCTAGGTTGTTCAGGTTTTAGGTTCATTGCACGGGCAGACGTGTACAAGAGATGCTCCAAGAATGCCAAAGTCAAATAATGCAAGAGTAAAGAGAAAGAGCTCTTAGCGCAAATTATGTAAAATAGCTTTTACAGACATTGCACCAACAGCTGTATCTCTTTTCTCCCGCTCTGAAAGTCATATGTACATATGTACATATGTGCTCGTGTAAAATCTGCACAAACTATAGCTTTAATAGAAAAAAGTGTTTTTAATTTGCGACAGCTTGTACAGCAAAAATAAACGAAAAAACATCACCAACTTCAAGCTGAAAACACTACTAACATAGCTTTAATAGATTAAAATATTTTACTCTAAGTTTTTAATATGCAAATTAGCATTAAGAGCAATAAGTATAAACGTTTTTGGCTTTTTTCATGTCTCCCAACATCTTGAGGAACATTAGGTATATTTTTTATTCCAGTAATCACAACGCACTCTTTGAAATGTTGTTTTGCAGTGTCATTTATTATATGTGTGAGATTGTAATGTCATATGAAATGAATCTGTTTTTCCTTATTCACGACATTGAATGGTATTTCTTTGCACCCAGGATACGGTATACGAGTATCATGTCGATATCAAACAAAAAACGTGGGCTTCATGGGAAGACAAACTACGAAGTGGCTGGCGATACAATCCAAGGTTAGTTTCCTGTTAGTATTTTCCAAGCAACTTTCATACATGGGCGGATATACAGCCAGGATTTTGGAAACGGAGGGCGAAACTTTTAGGGGGTTCGGGGTATGCCTCCCGGAAAATTTTGAATTCTTAGGTTTTGGAAATGCTGTTTCCAGCATTTTGGGGGTAGCTTTGAGCGAGGTTTTAAGAGAAATACATAAATAAGTCATAAATAAAATCTAGAGTGTGAATATTGACACGCGTGCACAAAATGGGGCCCCTTTAAGTCCCCCCTGGATCCGCGCTTGTCATAGTACATGTTGAAGCGAGGACTGCTAAAAACGCTTTGCACTAATTTTGTTCCTGTAAAGGCTTTAAAAACTATTTACATCAAATTGAGAAAAATGTTTAAAAAAGTGGAGTGCTGTCAATAGGTTTTAAACTGACATTCCAGCGGAGCCCTTCGTCAGAGTAAAATATTAATCAAGACTTCCGGTCGAAACGTCAGTATTTCGTTATCAAGACTGTTTTCAGCAATTTCCCACCTTTCTACTTTACTCTGAAAAACATTTATGCTCAATTAATGTTCGCACTCTGGGAAATATAAAATTGAAAATAATTGCTTCGAATAATTAATTATATTTCTCATCGTTTCTTCTTGGTTTTCTTGCTAAAGTATGTAAGAATTAAAACAGAATGCCAGAGTGAAAAAACTAGCGAAGTGGATGACGACCGGTTTGTTTAGATTAGGGCCGTTCGTACGACAGCTGATAAGACGTGGCTTACTCAGAACGCGCAAACACTCGTATTAAAGGTACTAGAAATACATCAATGCAACAACCCCTCGCCCGCTTTTACATGCTTTTTTGAAATAACCCCCACCCACCCCCTGATATACAGCAAAAACAAATGATAATCCTTGGGATAATTACAGAATTTATATCGATTAGGATGACTAAACTGATTTAATGAAAGTTGAACATATCAAAGCAAAACTTAGATTTCATATTAAACTCTGGTTGTAAAAATATATTGTTTTTAGCCATTTAGGACGTTTCCAAAGGAATTATAAAATGGCTCCCCTTGCATGCATCAATGCATGCTTTGCAAAGGCAGAATTAAAAGTTAACAGCTCAAAAACTACATTTGAAAACAATTGAACAGTAGAATTGGATTCCAGAAAGAAGTATTAAACATGCAGACAACCTTTCAGTCAAAAATTTGGAAATACCGCGAAGAAAATGGACAAAGCCTATGAGTATAATAAAAAAGTGCATGCAATTAAGTCAATGAAAAACATCACGTCCACGTATAAGCTTAAGTTAGTGTTTTAAGTTAGCTTTTAGTTAAGTTGACTTACGGTTTGGACGAGCAAAGGGGAAGCACGAAAACGTGAAGCTGTATATATTGTTTAGGTAAAGCGAAAAGTTGAAAACAACACAAGGACATGGTATAAAACTTTTTTGATAGTTGCTAGATTTAGTTTAACTGGCAAGTGTCTAAATGGTTTCTATTTAAACGACTTACCGTTCTTGGCGTTTACAGAATATATTAATAAATAAATGCTGAATAAATAAATACAAATCCCATACGGTTAACTTTATAATGATTTTAAAACCCCTGAGTGACCACAAACACTGCAATTCCGATCGAGTTTTTAATTACCATTACCATTTGGTTTCTTCATGAGGTTTTCTGGTTTCTCTTCAAGATATATTAAACCGGCTGTTTGTTTTCTTCTTTTCTTCGTTGTTCTCTTTTAAGCTAAGTAGAGCCTGCTTCATTTCGCTTGGTTAAACGAAACCATTTTGTTTTGCAAAATATGGAGATTTATTTAGTTTTCCTCATTGCTAGTCACCAGTGCCCAACTCTTCTCACCGCGTGACATCGTGCCGAACATATATATATATATTTAACAAATAGATTCCATTTTGCCGTTGTCTGTTCAGTTATAGATGCACAGATGACGTCACAATGTGGTAAGAACAAAAAAGTGGCCCACGAGACGCAGTCGAGTAGGTCATTGATGTTCTTACCACGTTGTGACGTCTTCTGTACATCTATAACTGAACAGACAACAAAAAATGGAATCTATTTGTTTTATACAATAAAAATTTAAAAGGTTTTTGTCGAAACTCTTGCCGGATTTTGGGGCATGAAGAAGGAAAAAAGCAAGTCAGCTGACGTGATCTGACGTGACCATGTGTCTGTCCTCTAATAGATCATGGCCAACAACCAATGAAAACACGCATAGCAACCAGGGTATTGTATAAATATATATATATAAACTATTTCCGGGATCGTCTCCCTCGCTTTTTCTCCACGCGTGTAAAATCGACTCCATGCGTGTCGAGATTAGCACCCTCACCGGGCTCCGGGCCTTCGGCCCTATACGCCCGGGCTCGGGGACAAAGACTTATGTTTGCGTCTTACACAAGCCGCGGTTTGTTCAAAAACACCGTATAAATGGGTCATGTCGCGTTTTAAGTAAGGTGTGTCTTGTATAAGGTGCTTCTTGTGTAAGGTGCGTCTTGTGTAAGTATTGGTTCTCGCGTATAAACGGCCATGCTGTTCATGTATTTTGTCTTAATTTTATACTTTAGTGAGCCGTTTTACAAGATAACCGTACCGACGGTGGATACTGTACGTTATGATTTCATTGTGTACAATCTTATCAAAGCTCAACGACCTGTCCTCTTAACGGGACCAGTCGGAACTGGCAAGACATCTGTTGCTCAGGGAGTTCTTCAACGACTGGATCCAAAAACGTATTCTATTTTGACTGTCAACATGTCAGCCCAGGTATATCAATGTCCAATCTCAAGAAATTATACTTTAACAACTTGCTTTCACACTCGAATTTATGCTTGCACGTGCACTCAAACAAACACAGCCGTCTGACATTCGTGCACCACCTCTTTCATTTGCAGTCATATACCCATACCTTACTTAAGGCTCGTCTATACAGGCGATTTTTGCTGCGAGTTTTTATCCTTCCGACGATTGCGATCGAATGAATTGACTAACGAATGTACTGGACTATTTGTGCAAAGCTATACGGTTCAGTACTTTTGTGGGTCATCTACTCAATCCCATGCGTCAGAATGAGGAAAATTGCAAATCGCCAGTGTAAACGGGCCTTTACACTCGTACTTGCACTCGTTTTTAACTTCACTCCACACTGTTGCTTTTACTTGCACTCACACTCACATACAGTCACAAAATGTTCTCCACTTAAGCTCTAATCAAACGAGAACGCAAGTCATCGCAAGTTGGCAGTCAAGCTATCTCAGTCAGCCGTTGTGAATAGTTTCCCGAAAATATCATGTATACCGTGACAAAGTTAAAACTTGTTTAAAACACTCATGAAACCTTTATTTTGTTAATTTGGGTGTTCGAACGACCGCCACAGAAATTCTGATTGCCAACTTGCGATGACTTGCGTTCTCGTTTGATTAGGGCTTTACACTCGAACTCATACCCAAAGTTATACTTTGTTTGTATGCACTCAATCATACCTAAACTTACCCTTGCACTCACGCACATGCATACTTACACTCGCAAACCGACTCGCACTCAAACTCCTATATTCATCTACATTCACTTCCACTCTAATTTCTACACTAATCTTAATTCTATAGTTTGAAGTTTAGTTTGGGCTTAACGGGTTTATTCTAAAGTGCTAGTAAATACGTATTTTAACTAGTTTCTGACGTTTCTTTTCTTAGACATCGTCTAATAACGTTCAAGAGATCATCGAAAGTAAAGTTGAGAAAAGAACGAAAGGTAGGTTTATTTTCGTACATGCATGTTAGACGTTATTTTCTTACATGTCAGACGGCATGTAAAAGGGATCACTCGAGCGATAAGCCAACACACCAGCGCTCTGATCACTGGGTTATTGAGGAACCTGGTTATGTGGAGAAAAAATAATATCCGTTAAATTTGGCGTTGGTGGAAGTTAGTTGTTTCGGCCATCATTTATATTAAACCAAATCTAAACCTATAGAATCTCTATTAAAATGTTTTTAATTTTCGGAGTTGATTTTGTTGTGTATTCCAGTCATAATCCCAACCATTTATAAATTTACCGATAGTGATTGATTCTTACTTAATTGATACTTAATTTGACGAGGTATTTGATCCCATCACAATTGTGGAAGTGATGGGCCACGGCACTATTTTCGATGTCGGAAGAATGCTCGGAAAGGCGGGTGTTTTTTTTTGGACAAACGCCTTTCCGAGCATTCTTCTGATACTTAATTGACTCTGCTTATTTCAAGGTGTTTATGTCCCGATCGGCGGTAAACAGTTGCTGACATTTTTGGACGACTTTAACATGCCAGCGAAGGATACATTTGGTTCACAACCTCCTCTTGAACTTATAAGACAGTGGGTGGATTATGGGTTCTGGTACGATAGAATCAAACAGACTGTGAAATATGTCAAGGTATTTTTGACAGATCAGTGCGGTAACTGCTAACTTATCCAATTGTTTGTATAACAACAACCATGCAACAACCAGCAGTCAGCAGTCAACAACCAACAACCAACAACCACCACCACCACCAACAACAACCAACCACCCACCACCAGCAATAACAAACAACAACACCGACAAACAACACCACCAACAACAGCAGCAGCAGTACCACCACCACCACCACCACCACCACCACCACCACCACCACCAAGAACAGCAGAAACAGCAACAACAACAATGGCAGCAGCAGCAGCAGCAAAGTATATAAGCATAATAAATGAATAAATTATCTTACATATAACATGGTTGACCAACTTCACGTGGGAACACTTGCCGTAATAAAAGCACGTACTCTGCTATTGTTGGTTTATCCCACTGCATTGCTACAAATGATTTTGCGTTTACACTAAGCTCGTCAGGACATCGTGTGTGGTTCTTGTGTTCGCTAAAAAGCAATTATCATACTAGTTTCAGAGTATCATAAATGCTTGTTCAGTTTATTGATCATGTTCTGGTTGTTTAAATATATTATTAAGTGAATTAAGTGAATGCTTTTAATAAGGTATCTCACTAACATGATATTGTGCTCTTTATTACAGGATATGCATCTTCTTGGTGCCATGGGTCTTCCAGGAGGTGGAAGGATGGTGATATCACGTCGATTACAAAGCAGATTTAACATGATTAATATGACCTTTCCCCAAGTAAGTATACTAAATACGCAACAAAAATTGAGCAACATTCATAATACGCAACGTGAATTGTTGCTTTTTTTTCAGTTCTATGAATATTTGGGTATACAGTTGTCACTAGGACCCTAGAAACTCCTACCATTCTACATTGCAGTAAAACTTGACACAGCATTATTTTCTACAATACTATACTCCTGACTGTTCATTAGTCATGGAAACAACTCTCATTCCTGGGGTCTTGCACGTTTATAACTTTCGATGTAAGTGTAGACTGTAAGTAGAAGAATATAACCAGCGTTCATATTGCATTCGGTGTATACGCCATGAAGGAATAATTAAATAAATATCTATATATCGTAACAACGGTTAATCCTTTTCTAAACGTTATTTACAACTGGTTTGACCAGAGTACTACTTCGTTGCACAATGAATATAGTGGAAGTGCAAGACGTGTGCCAATCACTTCATCATTAACCACTTAAAATGGCAACACTGTCTCACGGTTGGAGAACGCGTGATTAGAGCTAGAACGGTTATCTAAGGTTTATTATGTATAATTTAAAAATCTCATTAATAATTCGTGAGGCAAACACAAAGGAAATCAGTACTATGTCGGTGGTTTTGTACGTGATAAAACTTATTGACGTCAGAAAGAGTACTAATGGACATACAATTTTATATAAAGAATACTAATGAACATACAATTTTATATAAAGATTAAAGAATACTAATGAACATAACAATCAATAACGAAACGTTTTTTAAGCCATTCAATAAACTCTCATTACGTGTTTTATCAGGTCAAGAACTACTTGGGCTGCGCTTTCGTGGTTTTAAAGCTGATAAAACACATAATTTTTTATGTTGTTATTATTAGGAAAGTCAAATTAAAAGAATATTTGGAACAATGATCAATCAAAAGCTGCAAGATTTTGAGGAGGATGTAAAACCTTTAGGTGATATAATGACACAGGTAAGTGGCAACACTAAAAATTACACTGCGACTAATAAGCAGCATGACCACCTAGACAATGAAAACCAATGACAATTAATATGAAGTTCTCCTCCCACCAGTTGTTCGTATCAGTGAAACAACTTTTGTCCATAGTTTAGCAACCTTACTATATAATTGGTCAAAATAGCCAGAGTTGGGAAAAAACAAGACCGAGGTCTGATATTTTTTCCGTACAGACCAAGTAAACGAGGTTAATAAATCGTTTATTATATGGCTATTTCAAGTTTTTTTTATACTTATTACATGTGTCATAATAAGTAATTTTAAAAACATAAGTTATTTTATTTCATTTATTTATTTATTTATTTATTTATTTAGGCCACCATTGACGTTTACAACACCATCGTAGGCAAGATGCTTCCAACACCGACAAAAATTCATTACCTGTTTAACTTGAGAGACATATCAAAGGTTAGTTGTGTTTTTTAGTTAAATTACTATGTGTGTGTTTATCTGCATTGATGATATATCGTTAATGAAAGAAACATTTTCAGAAAGCGTACATTCGGACCGCTCTCAACAAAACGAGTTACGGTATAGACCCTTTTAATAAGTGCAGAGTACGTACGTCATTTTCCGCTATTCACGTCATTTTCAGCCTTTTGAATTATATTGAAAATATTCAAAAGAAAAAGTGAAAATAAATTGACGTCAAAGGGTGAAAATTACGTATTCTATACTTATTAAAAGGGTCTATAGGTACATTTCATATTTGTCAACATATTATTAAGAAGTGCATTCAGCTATAGAGTAATGGCAACATATTTGAGTGGCCTAACAATGACAGCCTCAACAATTTTGAAGTTAAGGCGTCCGAAATAGCATTTTCTGCTGTGGAATTGCTATATAGAGCAAATTATTGGGTACTGAGTCCTAGGTTCTTCCTCCTTCTACAACCGTGTTTGGTTTATGATATCATAAAGAATGTCCTTATTTGAAAACATGAATTCACGGCACTTTCTTGGTTCGTTTGTTTTTTCCAGGTATTTCAAGGTCTTCTGCGCGCGAGAAAAGATTTTCAGGACACCAAACCAAGCATGACAAGGTTATGGGTTCATGAAAATTTCAGGTAACATGGAGTTGCTGTAATTTGTTTTTAAATTACATTATGCGGGTTTTTTCGAAGAAACGTGAGAGGAATATCCATAACGACCCACTCTTCCTTGAGAAAGTGGAGAAGCGAGAAATTGAACACTGCTCGAGGCCAAGTCAAGAAAATTGTATTCAAAGTATTAATGTTGTAGCATAGGAAAAATTAGTTTTTAGATGATTATTATTAAATGCTATTATGTAATTTTTTCAGAGTTTTTGCTGATCGTCTTGTTGATGAAGCTGATAAGGAGTCATTTATTACCCTCATTAGTGATAAACTAGGAAGTTTATTTGATCTAACCTATCACAATCTATGCCCGAATAAACAACCTCCGATATTTGGTAAGTGCATTGTTGATACTGTGCGGATTTGTTCGCTGGGTTTTTAACTATTCTAGAATTTTTTCTAGAACTTGAAAAAAATAGAAACTGCATTGTAAAAAAATAATAAAAGTTTAACTGAAAAGAAGGGGAAAACTGAAGGTTTGACTAGGATTCGAATTCTCCCTTTTCTATATATATACCGCAATCGTCGACTTTCAAGTGATTTTGTTTGATAATGGCAAAGATATATATAAGTAATATTTAAAAACCGAGGCGATCGAGGCGATCGCCTCGTGTTTTATATCCGATAAAGCCCTCCTGCGCGGTTTTTAAATGACTTCTAAAATTCATCACTTCATACGTTCATTGGCGTAGTAATTTTGAAAATTAATCTTATCTCAGCCGTTAAAAACCAGCGAGAAACTTAGAGCGAGTCTATATCACATATATAGATCCGATAACGCTTATGATTTTTCTTTGTGTTTTCCTCATGAATTATTAATGATTTTAGAAATATATATAACCTTCTCCGATAAGTCATTATGACATTTACATCAAGCAAACTGAAATATCTCAACAACGAAGCAAGGAAACCAAAACCTGCAAAAGATGTTACTCTGTCATTTTAAGTGTTTTCTTTTTAAATAAGGAAAACTTAATTTTCGTGTCATAGGCACTTTAAATTTAATATACCACCGAATCACTGATACTTGACCTGCTAATTTGCCCGTACGGAGAGTATACTATTGTGGAACGCAATGACAGGGTTCGTAAATGATGGCAACGACCATTCACGAATCGGCCAATAGCGAATCGGTGTCATGCTTTTGATCTGTTCAAGTAATTATACTGTTAATTATAAAATCACCAACGCATTGCCCCGCTCTTTTGTTTTTTTGCTAAATAGTTGTTGAAACCTTAATATTTCCAGGTGACTTTGTGAAAGGTGATGAAGTATATGAAGATCTTACTGATTTTCCAGCATTAAAGAAGTTTATGGAGGATCAACTTGAGGATTACAATATGGAACCAGGCGTGATTCCAATGAATCTGGTTCTGTTTCGAGATGCTATAGAACATGGTTAGATTGACATAGTTCTTGTTCTTTTTTATTGCTACTCGTCCCTCGTATTAACCGAATTAATTGATTTATTGCCGTGTTTTCCATCGCCCATACAATTAGGACTAAGACTGTATGTATTCGCAATTCAACACTTCTTGTTAAGTATCCCAAATTGACTACCGTATTTACAAAATTAGGCGCCGAGGCGCTCTTTCAATTTTTATGACTTCATATGCGGTGCTTACTCGGGGGCGGTGCTTATTTTGGGGCAGTGCCAATCTCGTTCCCAGAGCCCACGTTTCTCACCCGGGAAACGAGAGACGAGAGACTCTGGGATAATCCGTTTCAAATCGTTACGTTATTGTCTGAATAGTGAGTATGAGTTGGTCTGAAGTGACCGGAAGTAGAATTAATAAAACCAAAATAACAAAGATGTTGGACGACAAGACTCCAGTGAAGACGTTGCCGCGATCGATTTCTTCGCCGTATGTGTGTAGATGCTGTAATTCGAGCTTTGCCAGCAACCCCATTGACTTGTTTGGGGAAAAGTCAAACAAGGAGAACATACTATCCAGATTCCGCTTCGGATATTTACGCATGCGTACCTCAACCGGAATAACAAGAATCCTGTGATTTGAAACGGATTATCCCAGAGTCTCTCGTTTCCCGGGTGGTGGAACGTGGGCTCTGGGAACGAGATTGGGGCAGTGCTTACTCGAGGGCGGTGCTTATATAGATTTTCCTTTCAGTGAGCAGCCGATCTTTATCTGATATACAGACGCGGGCCAAAATTGATACATGTAGATGTTTATTTTTATCGATTAAGAATACAATTTTTAGCTGAGAAAATCAACGAAAAGTTTATATAAATCAGGACGATTCTCTTACCGATTTACAGATATTGATTAAATATTAATCTTCTTTGAATTTTCTTCATCATGAATTATTGGTGATTTTTTATAATATTTAACAGTTAGACAACGAGCCGTCTATGACATGCACTTCAGGCCATGACTTTTCGTATTTTAATTTCCGCAACTTTTAATCGAGGAGGAGAAGCGAGAAAAAGTCCACCACGTAGCACCCCCACTACACAATGGTTTTGACTCCAGATTATAATAGGCTGATACCCATAGAACATTGCTAGGTCAGTGGTCAGTGGTCTGGGGTCAGTGGTCTGCTACATAGAGGGGGTGGGTGGTCCTTTCATTGACAAACTTAAAGTCGCATGAAACGAAAATTAAGTTTGTCTTATTTGAAAGAACACTTAAAATGATAGAGTAACATCTTTTGCAGTTTTTCGTTTCCTTGCTTCGTTGTTGAGATATTTCAGTTTGTTTGATATGTAAATTAAACAACTTGACGTCACATGTGCATAATGGGTTATCAGAGAAGGTTATATATCTCTCCTATTATCAAACCAAACTTAATTCGAAGGACGTATGTGCGTGTGTTTCTCTCACAACGCCAAACATGTAGAATTTTCAAGTGATTATGTTTGATAATAGCAAAGATATATAACCTTCTCTGATAACTCATTGTGCATATGTGACGTCACGTTGTTTAATTTACATATCAAACAAACTGAAATATCTCAACAATGAAGCAAGGAAACGAAAAACTGCACAAGATGTTACTCTATCATTTTTAGTGTTCTTTCAAATAAGACAAACTTAAAGGGTATTGGCAACAAAAATTAAGTTTGTCTAATTCGAAAGAACTCATGAAATTGTAATGGAACATCCTTTACAACTTTTTCGTATCTCTCTTCGTTTTCAAGATATTTCAATTTGTTTAATATGTAAATGAGATGGTCTCTGACGTCAGGTGTGGGGTAAAATATTTTCACATTTAGCAAAACCAGTTATATCTCTAAGTTTGTTCATCGAAATCATTTGAATCACATAAAAACTCCTTGCGACGCTGAACATTTCATGTTAGATATGTAAGTGATTTTGCTCAGTATGAAAATATTTAACCCAACTCCTGACGTCAGAGACCATCTCATTTACATATCAAACAAATTGAAATATCTTGAAAACGCAGAAAGATACGAAAAAGTTGTAAAGGATCTTCTATTACAATTTTATGAGTTCTTTCAAATTAGACAAACTTGATTTTTGTTGCCAATACCCTTTAATTTTCGTTTAATGTGCACTTTAATTCTGTCAATGAAAGGGCCACCCATGCATCCCCTCTATGTAGCAGGCCACTGACCCCACAATTTGTGAGTACGACTGACCTAGCAATGTTCTATGGGTACCAGCCTATTATAATCTGGAGTCAAAACTATTGTGTAGTGGGGGTGCTACGTGGTCGACTTTTTCTCGCTTCTCCTCCTCGACTATTTAGACTTATGACAAAAGAATATGAAAAGGGGGGTAAAAGATATATGAAAAACAGTGGCGAACACTAGGGGGGCGAGGAGGGGGGGGGGGGGGGGGTAGGCGCCCGCCTAAATTAAAATTCCAAGGATGGCCGATTAGCTTAGTAATTAAATGGTAACAATCTTTTACAACCGTGATAGAGCTAGACTGCATGGTTTCAAATTATCAAATATCAATATATCATCCCTGTAACTGTTTCAAATTGAAAATAGAAACAAACCAGCTGAACCAATGCATTTTCGAGTTTTCGTGATCCATCACCGCGAAGCATCATGATGTACTTATACGGCCGAGGTTATCAAAACATCAAAAGCTCAAATTCAGAGTTCAGACTGCCGAACCCGATAGTTTCACACGTCGTGTCAGAATTGAATTTATTGAAATGCATAGTCAACTAAGTCCGCAATATTGAATCTTGTAACTGCATTAAAACAGCAAAGAACACTAGCCGACCTGAAGGCGGTGTGGCAATATCGACGGAACTGTGCGCAATTTAGTGAAATTTCTAACAGGTCAATTTCAAAAAAGATTTTGAAGAAAGTTACATGTATTTCCTGGCGTTAGATTTAGCCACTAGGATTAAATAGAAGTACACTGTAATTCGTGTTTTAGCTTGGGTAAACTATTTCTATGTGATTAGAACCTTGAATTAACTTATAACTTTCACAGTTTCAGGCTTTCGGGTCCTTATAATTAAGACTCCACAGATTTTACTCTGGCTAAGGCCAGATTTTACAGACGACTTTACTCTCGGTCTTGAAATTTGCTTGACAAAATGGCGGGGGAAAATTGACACACTTCGCGGCTTCGCCCCCACCCAAAAGAAAAAGAAATTCGTGAAGTGTTCGCCACTGGTGAAAAATTGTCAGTGCTCTATCTTCTTTGTTATTTTCTCTCTTTAAGGCCGTTTTCTTTTATTGTTATTGCTATTTTCTCTGTTTTTAGTATAGCTATATTGTTTCTATCCAGTTTCTAGAATAGTTCGTGTCATTGGTCGACCACGTGGCAACATGTTGTTGGTTGGAATTGGCGGCAGTGGTAGACAAAGTTTAACACGATTGTCTGCTTACCTTATTGGCTATAAAGTCTTTCAGATTGAGGTCACAAGAAACTATAAGAAACAGGAGTTCCGGGAAGGTTAGAACTACTACTTTAAAATTTGTTCCGCGCGGGAAGCTTAGAGTTACTACTGTAAACTGATCTGTCCGTGCGGGAAGAACAACTTTAAGAGTGGTCCCGTTTGGCTACTATTTTAAGATCGGTTCCATGCGGAAAGATTAGCATTATTACTTTAAAATTGGTCCCGTTTGGAAAGGTCGGAACTATACTACTTTAAAATTGGCCTTGTACGGGAAGCTTAAGACCTATCTGAATCCATGACAAAAAAAACACATGACCAAAACCCCGCCGATGAAAACCCCACCGACAAAGACCCCCAATTACCAAATTCATACAAAAAAAAACGCATTCAACTTTTTCAATTTTTTTTAATTGTCACAATAAGCTTTAAGCTATAATTTATTATAAGTTTAAATTATTGTTCTTATGACTACAAAATATGAAAAGTCACTCGAGTAACTTAACTACTGCAGAACGTAACTACTGGTTATATATAAGTATTATATAAGAAAAAAATATTGTTCGTATGACTAATAAAGGCGAATGTTGTGACCGACGCCGCGCAGCATCTGTTCCAAAGTCTTGCGTCCATCTCTGAAATCTATGCACAGGTTTCTTAGACGTTGCTGTAGGTCTCTGGTTTCTCCCCTGACTCGTTTCTTTAAGGGCTCTCCTCTGGCGTCATTCTGAAGATGGGTACGGACCATGGCTGTGTCCTTTCTGATACTCTCTATTGCTACCCAGACTGTGGGATACGAGTACCCCACCAGTTGCCGAAACGCAACTCTCACAAAGGTTGTTCGTTCTATCTTCATTGTTGATTGTCGTCTGGTACACATTCCACTTCTCAGGTGGGAATAAGGGTGGGATTCGTCGCCGTCTCCGTAGTGTTCCATTAACATAGGTGGCATCGAAGTATTCTAACAGCAGTTCTAGGACATCGAGGCAGTTGTTTCTGAGAAAGGCAAAGCCAACAGCAACTCTGTCAATGGGATGGAATGCCAGTCCATCGAGCATCCCACAGAAATGTTTGATTTCGTCATCTTCTCTGTAATGATTGGTTAGTCCCAGACTTTGGATTTTTTGCCACGTGCTCTGGGTTAGATGGTAAACTTGTTTGCAACGGCGTTCATTATGGCTTGCTCAAAATCGGTCACCGTAGCTGTTGGATCAAAATCCAGCCCAAGTTCATTTCCCTTATCAAGCACTGCAGTTAGAACTTCTTCGTAAATTTCTTGAGTCTTACCAGGCCGAAAAGCATATACACAGCTAACTGCGGATTCGCCAAGATGGGCACGGATGAAAAATAGCTGTTGGAATAATGCAGGTGCAGATGAGAATGTTCCGTCCATAAACCATGTATCAGAGTCGGCCAAATGACGAAGACCATCTTCGGTAGCAAATGCGACTATTCGGTTTCTTGCGGTAACGCCGCTGTCGTGAATAAGAAAAGGGCGTTGATCTTGTCCACCCGTCGTTGTCCACTCATTTTCGACTCGCAACTCTTGTAAGGAAGCTGGTTCCTTTGGTCGGTTGGCCTGTCGCTGCCTTTGAATATTTCGTTTTACCGAATTCGTTCTTCCCATGGCCAGTCGTCCGCCTTCGGTCATCTGTTCGATGGCATCAGCTAGGATCTGGCTGGTGTTGCCTCCGTTGCCAATTGCTCGTCTCGCATTTTTGTTGATTCTACTGTAAAGCTGTTGCCATCATGGTTATGATCGACGCTTGAAATGACACGTGATACATCTATGTCAGTCGTAACTTTTTCCATTGCAGGAAAGCGCTGCTCTCTTGGAACATTCCCACCGCTTAGTGCTGGCACTGCTGGACTTCTTCATGTACAGTATGACCATCGTAGCACAGCTTTTCACCTCCTTTGAGAATGTAAAGCAGCTCTTTATAGAATTATGTGTTATCTTTCAGGCGGTGACTCACTTCTTAGAAACGCAAACAACACCAACGCAATTCCCATTGGGGTCGCTTGCTTATGAGCGTGACCCACAATTCCCATGTGGGCATTTGCCAACTGTTTGAGACGATGACTCATTTGTTGAGAACGCAACATCAAATCACATGGTACTAGCTCAAGCGAAAGAATAAGTTTGAATAGGCTGAACGAGAAGGAGTTAATTTATTTTAGTTACCTTGGTTGAGGTAACTTCTTTAATACTGATTTAAACGTCTTTAAGCCTACTTCGGAACTACGCGTTCTTGTAAAGTCATAGTCAGGCTCATCATACTGGTGAGACCAGTGTGACGTCATTCTGCATAAATTTATTGTTCTCATTTGTTAGGATCATTAATTCTTGCTTGCTATTGTCCATTTTAGATCTTAAGAAGCTGTACTTTATTGCCGGAGTTGATAACAAACCTACAATATTTTTGTTTAACGATACTCAAGTATTGGACGAGTCCTTCTTGGAGGACATTAATAACATTCTTAGCAGTGGTGAAGTACCTAATTTATATAAACCAGATGAATTTGAGGAGGTATGTACACTTTTAGTATTGCTAGTAATCTAGTTTCCAAGTGACGATAATTAATATGATAATGATTATGGCAAAAATGTAAAATGAAATTGAAGCAAAGAAATGGCGAACCAGTGGTAAAACAACAACCATGCAGTGGTGATAGTTGACAAGAGAACTTTAATCAACTATCATCTCATATAAAATATCTCAGATAAATTGAGAGCGAATATTCTAATTGTTTTAGTAGAAACTAGCTTATGTAGGTTAGTTTTTCTGAATTATCTCAAAACGCAAAACATAACCATCGTTTTTGTTCTTTAGTTGAAAACAAATATAGTCTTTGTCGTGTTGCGCTTGAGAACCGCGCGAGACTGTTATTGAATGTGCGGCTCGCTATACCGACTAATATATATCGAGTAATATAGCCAATCAGATCGCAGCATTTGTAATGTACTAGTACGTCAATTGCTACTAATTATGGATAGCCAGTCAAAATATTAGCCTATAGATCGTTTTCACTCACGTGATCGGTGGCCCCGTTGGGGTGGTAAAACAATATGAATGTTTGAATGAGACTAGATTTAAATTCCCATAGGATAAGGGTTGTGCACCAATATAGCCGCCATGACGTCATATGAAAACCAAGAATATGGTAGACTGTTTTTGGGCTGTAGAATTTAGCGTCTAGGGACAGGCAAAAGGAAAACCATCTATATACACTTATATAGACTCTAAACAATCTTCATTCGTTATTTCAGGTGAGAACTGCTCTTTCAGAAGCAGCCAAAGCTGATGGCGTCGCCGATACCCCGGAGTCCATGTTTTCTTATTTCATTGAATGTGTCAGAAGCAAACTACATATTGTTTTGTGCATGAGTCCCGTCGGTGATCCCTTTAGGTATGCAATCATTGGTTTGTTTTATTTTTATTTTGTTTTTTCACACATGGTGTTAACTGTCTGTTTCTATTTTTTTTAAATAAATGAAAATCTTAGATTAAACTTTTCATTCATAAATTCTGGTATAATTTGTGTCTATCAACAACACACATGTGTTGTGATTACCACGCACACTATACCAAAAGATTGATTAAAGGGGTCTCTCGATTCTCAAATAAACATAAATAAATTAAATAGAAATCTCCAGGACACCACAGGGGGCTCAACTTACAAAATACAAAAGTCTTTCATTTTTTCTAACTTTAAAATTTTTGTTAAAACTGCACATGCACTCGCAGAAAACAATAAACCAAACCTGAAGTGACAACAAGCTACCTTATATAGGACATGAGTGGAGTATAAAGTGGAAAAAATAATGAACGTTATTTCCCACTTTATATAGAGCGGAGTTTTCTCGGAGCCAACTTACAATATACAAAAGTCTTTTTCTTTTTTTTTTTTTGCTTTTTGTTAAAATCACACACTCACAAATAAACCAAACATATAGAAAACGCTGACGTTGAATGGAGTATAAAGTAAAACAAGAAAAGAAACAGTATTTACTGTTTTATATAGAACAGAAGAATTTCTCTGTTTTGTGACCTATTTTGTTTATTCTTATTTTTAGAAACCAAACTATGATGTTTTGTTTTTTTAAATAATTTTACTTATCTCAACAGTATCTTTAGCGGGTTATTTGTGGAATACTTAATTATGGTTTTCTTGTTTAGGAATCGTATCCGGATGTACCCAGCTTTTGTAAACTGCACAACAATTGATTGGTTTAGTGAATGGCCCAGTGATGCTCTGCTGGAGGTTGCGGAGAAATATTTGGAACCCATGGACTTGGGTGACGAAGAGGTAATGCAAGAGCAAGTGATATACATATGAAAATAAATAGTTGATAAATTTGATAAATTTATTTCTATATGTTTTATACAAAATGTTGAGTTTTTACTGAAACTATTACCGGATTTTGGGGGCATTAGAAAGACAAAAGGAAATCAGTTAACGTGATATGACGTGATCCACGAGTGTGTGCTCTAATAGATTATGGACAACAACCAATGAAAACACGCATTGAGACATACGCCTGTGTTCTAAAAGCTCACTCACACTCAATGAGTGGCCCCTCACACTCAATAAGTGCAACTCAACACTCAATGAGTCTCCACTGCAATGAGTATGAGACTACACTCACTTTCCAACCATTCATTGAGTGGTTGGAAAGTGAGTGTAGTCTCATACTCAGTGAGGGTGAGTATAATAAACCTCTTATTAATCTCGACCGTTTGGTCATTACGAGAAAATATCAGACCTCTGTCTTTTATGTACAGACGTCCGTTTGATATTTTCCTGTAATGACCACACTCTCACTTAATAAAAATGTCTCGGTTAATAACTCTCGCCTGTATTCTAAAAGCTCACTCACACTGAGTAAGTGGCCCCTCACACTCAATAAGTGCAACTCAACACTCAATGAGTCTCCATATACCTAGTTTACATGCGTATATCGTTACATAGAATCCTCATTTTTAATGTTGTTCTTGTTATTGCTTTCGGGCTAGTAAAACTCATTTTCAGATTCTTTATCGTCCGACTCATACATGATTTAGTGCTTAATTTACTGAATTCGCTAACTTTTGGGGCTTCTTAACGTTTTGTTTCATTGTTTTCTTTTTGTAAACAAAACGACTGACGAATCCGAGCCGACCATTACCGGAAAATAACAGACTGGTACGCGTCTCAGCCAATCAGAGAACGCGATTTCATCAGAATTAACTTGTGCCATATAATAATATTACTTATTGGAATATCTAAATGCGATACGGAAAATATGTAAATAGAGAATTCAAATGAAGAGCCCGCACTCGTTCAATCCTAATTATCAGTCATCTACCAGGGTTAGAAATTTTATATCAAGGTTAGGGTCAGTATAGAGGCTTTGCACGGGTCACGTGACAAACGTAAGTAAGAGTTAATTACCTCGAACCTCGGCATTAAGCCACATAGGTCCGACGTAATTGACTAATTTAGTTCAAATTTCACAAGGTTTTGTCTTTATGTGTATACTTCCCTGGGCTTTATACAGATAAAGACCGTGTGTTTATAATGAGCAATTCAATTGAATTGAATTCAGTTGCATGGGAGATAAAGACTTATGAATAACAAAGAAAACCGCGTGAAATTTGACATAAAGTTTTTTTTAAACCTTGATTTGCTTCTTGAACAGCACTGTATCTTAGCAAAATATGCAATTTTGTCAATTTTTAATTTCGTATTTCAGTATCTGAATAAATTATGACGAATATAAATAATTAATTTGAATTATTTGGATAGCTTATCATTCGGTTTGATAGTCTAAAAAGGCTAAACAATAAAACATTACATAAGGTTTTTAGATTTTAATTATGGCGGCCATCTTGGATGGCTCCAAGGGATCCAAGATGGCCGCCATAATTAAAATCTAAAATAAATATAGAATATTTTATTTTATTAGTCTTTTAGCTAACCAAACTAAAAAAATAGATACGATAAAAATAGATAATATCAAAATTAAAGAGAATGATTAGCTATGCAAATAATTATAATTAAATATTTGCATACGTTATAATTATTTATTCAGACATTAAAATACCAAATTAGAAAAATAAACAAAATTGTGTATTTTGCTATGTTCTTAAGGTTCTATAGTTTTCAAAACCAAATAAAAATATAAAAAAAAATTTTTTTTACGTGACCTGTGCAAAGTAGTGTTTGAATGACAAGCAGCCTTGTCCAGAGCTTGGTCCAGAGCCTTGGTTGCTCGTTTATTTTTATTTTTATTTTTGTTTTGTTTTGTTTTGCTTTATTTTAAATTGTTTTTTTGTTTTGTTTTATTGAAAATTTCCCACAAATGGTTGGAACGTCCCACAGAGCTTGTCGCTCCGTTGTGGGATCACAAAAATACAAAATTAAATCGAAACAAAAAACACATTTAGAAATAAGTATAAAAGGGTTACTTCCAGGACTAAGACAAACTATATTATAACAGCACATTTAACAAGAAGACTCGACATCAAGGGACGCCACGAGTGGCATTTTACACAGACGGTTTTAAAAGTTTGCGGAGTTTCAACATTGTATATATGACTAACATTTTAACAGTTTGGATTTAAATTGGCTAATTGAGAGGTTGTTGACATCGCGCAAATGTGATAAGAAGTTGAAAATTCTCGGAGCTCTAAAAAGGAAAAATTTCTGAAAAGTTATAGTGTTTATACTTACTGTCGTTTGATTAGTACTGACTGGAACACCTTAATTCCGCTTTTTGTGGTCGTTAAAATATAGAACATCACACTCATAATTTATTTGAACTAACTTTAATTTGGTATGTTTTAGACCAAGAAGAATATTGCAGACATTTTCGTAAGTACTCATCGATCAGTGGTGAACATGTCTAACAGAATGTTGGTGGAAATGAAGCGATATAATTACGTTACGCCAACCAACTATTTGGAACTGGTGTCTGGTTACCAAAGGTACAGTACGACTACTGTGTGTTCAATATTTAGTATATTTCATGTTTCTTTTGTTTAGCATTGCATTATATTCGTAACGTATCTTTTGTTTCTTCTCTAGTTTGTTAACAGAGAAGAGACGAGAGCTTGGTGATGCTGCCGCAAAACTTAGAAATGGCTTGGACAAAATTGACGAAACTAGAGCAAAGGTATACTATGAAATAAAAATAGTGCGCTGCGTATAGGCAGTGTTGAAACAACAATCGAAATATAGTAAGGTTTGATATACTGCCGAAACAACGAACGTAGGAGTCTAACGTTTCGAGCGAAGGCCCTTCGTCAGAGAGAAACATAAAGAGTGTATAAAGGTATACTATACTGTTGTGCTTTCAAACAGTAAAGACTTATACAAACAGTTTGTTATAATTATGTTGATGGTATATTAGCTTTGTATTTACTATTTGCTGTATTGGTTTAAGATCGAGGATATACAATTTAAGGAGATTTAAATTACTTTTTTAAAAACTTGATTTTTCTCTACTACTCACTGGTGGTAGTAACCAATTATAGCAAAAGAGCCAATTTACAAGTGCAAGACAGTGACAGAAAACTTGGGCTTTGCCGAAGTTTTAGTTTATTTCAATAGTATTTTGTCCCACTACTAGTTGGTTTACAAGCCCAAGTTCGGATCAACTATTATCTCTTAGAAATTGAGAGCGAATTTACAGTAACTTGTTACTCACGAGGTAACTACTGTACTAGTTTAATACAAATGCTGTAGTCTGATTGGTTACGCTGCACAATATCTATTCAGTAGCAGTCCTCACACAGTCATCGTGAGTAACAGGCTACTGTAAATTCGCTCTCAATTTTTGGGCAGGAGTGGGAAAACTTCGGTAGATGGGCAAGCTTGGGTAGAGTGGGCAAACCTGGATGGATTAGGCAAACTTGGGTGGAGTGGGCAAACTCGGGTGGAGTGGGCCAACTCGGATACGGTAGGAGTGAGTAAACTCGGGTGGTGTTGGCAAGGGGGTGTCACGTTGACCACAGACTGCACAGAGTTGCCTGCAGAGTAGGCTAAAGGTTTTCATCTCATTTAAGGCAGCACTTCAGTTGCGATAGTAACTTCTAGTTAATTAGAAATATTTTGACACAGCAAGGTTTTCTTATTTATATTCATTCACATCCATCTCATTTATACTCTTCTTTGTTTTAGGTCGAGTCAATGTCGATTGAGTTGGAAGAGGCCAAAGTCAAAGTTGCAAAATTCCAGAAAGAATGTGAAGAATATTTAGTGATAATTGTTCAGCAAAAGAGAGATGCAGATGAACAACAAAAGGTAATTGCTTGCTTTTTACTCTAGGAATAAATACTCTATACTTTGCATCTATATAATTATTGCATTGTTTTCTCGTTAGTTTGTAGCAGCTAGAAGCGAAAAAATCGGTGAAGAAGAGGAAAAATGTCGCGTTATGGCGGACCAAGCTCAACATGATCTTGATGAAGCATTGCCAGCTTTGGCCGAAGCAATGAAGGTACACTTGGTTAAAATAGTTGCAATTGAAATACCAGGCGGGGAGCGCAGTCTTGTTAGAAAAATGATAGCCCTGCAAATAACTTTAATCACGCATGGCTTTCCAAAACTTCTCCCCTTAACGAGTAAAATCGTCTGGTATTAGACAGAGTAAAAAGATAAAGTTGATCGAAAACAGCGATGCGCATGAAAGGGTTAAGAAAAACCATAATGAATGCGTAATATTTCAAAACTAAAATTTTTAGTAACGAAACGTCAGTATTAAAAAATTTTGAGATATGTATGTATTCATTATGGTTTTCCTTAAAGTTATTTGCTGGGCTGTCATTTTTCTAACAAGAAGGTACACTTACAATAAAATAGAACATAGAAGTAGTATGACAACGATCCCGGATCCAAGATTTTACGAAGAAACGTCGATATATGTTGGTGAACGTCGTACCATAAATTTTAATATTAAACACGTCTATTACTGGTACCGAGGGAAACAGTGTGTTGACTTGTGGCTCCGAAACCGCCGGTGGTCGAAATGCCACAAAACAGACTTTGACATTTGGTACCTAAAAAATCAATTTATTGTGTACTTTTCACCGGCAGCAGACACGCTGGCCCTAAAACCAAAGATTTTTCTACTTGACATCGTCGTTTCCTACTTACAATTATTTCTAAGTCATTTTCACGATAAAGGGGCATCACTATCAGAAATCACGATAAACCTTCCAATAATACTGTGCTGCATCGTACACTATGTAGCCTACACCGCTGTACTTGACCACACTGACTGTGAATAGTTTAAAAAAAGTGACCTCCCGCGACGATGAGCATGAAATAATGTGACCCTCCCCTCCTTGGCCATGGCCAAAAAAATCATGACCCTCCCCCCTTTCACAAAATACCTCCTTCTAAAATAAACGTTCATACTGAGGCATATCTGAGCAACATTGACACAGGCACAGTATATTATTTAAAACTTTTAATAAAATAATACTGAAACCCAAGCTGTCGACTCTGAACTAGAACTGATGATGTTGATGACGATGACGATGATGATGATGATGATAATAATAATAATAATGATGATGATGATAATAATGATGATGTTGATGATAATGATGATGATATTGATGTACAAAGTGGTGGTGCAATTGAGGATGATGGTGACAAAGAAGAAGAAAGTGAGGAGACTAAATATATTGGTTAATTTTGCTCATGAATTTTTAAAATGTATGTAAAATGACATTTGACTTTAGGATAGCATGTGTTGTTTTATGTATTTTATGAATAAATTCATATGTTACTATTATACTATTAAATTACTATTTTATTGTACAATATATTATACAATAATTGTGATCTGTTAGTGTGGGCTTAAATTTATGTGACCCTCCCTTTTGAGGAGCTGAAAACGTTATGACCCTCCCACTTTCTCCACCCAACCCCAGCCCCCTCCCTCCTCCCTGGTAATTTATGACCAGTCCCGATTGATGTTTATATCCATTTTTTGTCAGGCTCTCGAATCTTTGAATAAGAAAGATATGACCGAAATAAAGTCGTACGGTAGACCGCCAGCGTTAGTAGAAAAGGTTATGGAAGCTGTTATGATCCTGCGAGGTAACGAGCCAACCTGGGCTGAAGCAAAGAGACAGTTAGGTAATTAACTTCTTTTTTCTGTGTCAAGTAGCAATAAGGTAATAAATAGCACTTTACCTGACATTTTGTGTTACAATTGCTGCGGCTGGCATTGCCATGGCAAAAGAATAAACGATCAATTAAGCATTGGAGCATACAGACAAACCACAGTATGGCAAGGGAATAAGCATTGAAGAGTACTTATATAGGCAAACATCAATACAGGCAAACTATGACAATGAAATAAGCATTGGAGAACAGTCATAGACAAACTACAGTATGGCAAAGGAATAAGGGAATACAGGAAAAAGCATTGGAGAACATCTATGTACAAGCTTCGCAGCTTGTTGACTTGTTAGCTTCGTTATTGTTTTAAAATAAACGTTTGAAGAAAAAAATACTTTCTGTAAACTAAAAGAACATTACATGTTGTTTGAAGGCTAGCATGAAATGGTATTAGTATTAGTTATGATGTGATATACTTGTGAAGACTTGCATGCGTTGTACTTTTTTATGCTGAGCTTTTGATTCGTTTGTCTTGAACTTCATCAGTGCTTGATTTTTTTTAGATTTAATAACTTTATTGCCTATAGCAACTGGTGGTCAAACAGGGCGAAATGCCCCAATTGAACATGACTACCATGATGTAGGTGTTGATTTTACGGAGGGATCGAGGAAAACCGGAGAACCCGGCAAAAAACCCTCGGAGAACAATTGAGATCAACTACAACTCTACTCACATGAATTCCAAGCTCGACAACGGGGTCATTCCCAAGCGGTCACCCATCCAAGTACTAACCCCGTCTAACCGGGCTTAACTTGGCGGGAGGCAGCGCGCTAACAGCACACGCCACCCGTGCTCCCCTTATAATTTAGGTTCGTGTTTAATGGGTTTTTTTAATGTTCACTTTTCAGGCGAACAAAACTTCATCAAGCAGCTTATCAACTTCGACAAAGACAACATGTCGGACAGAGTACTAAAGAAAATTGGAACGTACTGCTCTCAAGCTGACTTTCAACCTGAGATTATTGGTCGTGTATCCTTAGCTGCTAAATCGTTGTGTATGTGGGCGCGTGCCATGGAGGTTTATGGAAGAATTTATCGAGTAGTAGAGCCAAAGAAACAAAGATTAAACCAAGCTACAAGCCAGCTGAAAGAAAAACAAAGTATTCTAGCGGATGCAAAAGCAAAACTGAAGGAGGTAAGATTATTTTTTTTTAAGAACTTTTTCAGGAGCACTTTGTCCAATATTGTAAGTTATCTGCATATAAAATAGCACTGTGTGAGACGAATTGGCGAAAATTCGCACTCGTTTTTGACCAAATAATTAATAATTCGAAAAAAACCTAGTGTAATAGACCATTTGCACGATGACGTGCGTTGGCGTTATGTACTACAACCACTAGAATGCTTTATCAGTATCTTAATAGATAGAAAGTACTGCATGGGAGATCATCCTCACCACGTTACGATCGTGCAATTGGCTTATCCATGTTAATTGTAAATTCTCTCGTACACTTCAAGCATGGTATATTTAACAATTAGTCACTGAATTTGAGGTGGCTATCGGTGAATATTTGCTGAGCGGCGAGGTAATTATACACCGATAGTTACTTAGACTGAAGTGATAGTATAGTTTCAGAGGTCAATTGGCCATTTCCCAAAAGAGTTGAAGACTGGTGACGGGTTAGGCACGCTAGGGTACTTGGGATCGTTTGGAGGGACAGATTTCATGCTTGGTATAGCGTTAGTGGGCTCTTTATATAATGATATCTTTGTGGCGGACAACGTGCCGGCATGTAGGCCTGAAGTACGTATAGTTCCAGTCTTCTACGCGGTCTGGTCAAGTCTGATCTGGTCAAAACACCGCGTAGGAGACTGGAACTATACGTACTTTAGGCCTACATGTCGACAATGTTTGGAAAAACCGGTAAAGTTGAAACAAAAACTTTTAAATAACTATTCTTATTTTAACAGTTGTGTTTCTGTTTATATTTTAACAAAAACTACAGACGTCATTTTGACAAAAATAAACAGTTTAATAAACCGACAAATTCATACTTCCCCAGTTTCCACGGTGTGAAAATCCTGTCAATTCTTTGATTTTGAAGAAAGAAAATGCAAGGCCTGAAACGTATTGAGATTTTCCTCCTCTTGTGCTATTGATAATAATTAAACCATGTGTAATAAAACCATAATCAAACAGTATATGAAAGTATGTTGCTTGCACTGCTGGTGGTTTAACAATTTGTCAAAATGTTACGTTGCGAGTTAAACTGGGTTAAGCCAGAGAAAATCTCTGAGTATTTGGTTGTCCTGAGCAAAATTGCAATATATATTGTCAGCCGAAAATTTCCTCTTCATGCAGTTTTTCGCTGTCAAAGTTACTGGATGTGATTTCACAAGAGGCATTTTTGTGGCAAGTAACAAAAGAAAACTCGTTTGGAATGCCTCTTGTGACATCACATCCAGTAACTTTGACAGCGAAAAACTCCATGAAGATGACATTTTCGGCTGACAAGATATATTGCAATTTTGCTCAGGAGAACCCACAGATTACGAATATGTAAAATCCCCACAGGTGCCACAGGCACTTTAACTTACGACAGCTTGTACAGCAAAAACCTTAGAAAAAATTCGAATTCTGTTAATAACTAAAGACAATTTAAAGAATAAGTCTGTCTGTCTGTCTGTAACTTTATTATTGTGTCTAATCTTCTAGCGATCCTAGGGGTCTACTAATCGGGGACACACTAAGTGTTTTTTGCGGAGGGAGGAAAACCGGAGAACCCGGTGAAAAACCCACGAGGCACAGGGGAGAACCAACAACTCTACTCACATGAAGCTAAAGTGGTCACCCATCCAAATACTAACCTAATTCGAACTTAACTTCAGTGGTGAGAGGCAGCGCGCTAACAGCTGTGCCACTTGTGCCTCTAACATGCAGCTGTGCCACCCGTGCCTCTAACATGCAGCTGTACCACTTGTGCCTCTAACATGCAGCTGTACCACTCGTGCCTCTAACATGCAGCTGTGCCACTCGTGCCTCTAACATGCAGCTGTGCCACCCATGCCTCTAACATGCAGCTGTGCCACTCGTGCCTCTAACATGCAGCTGTGCCACTCGTGCCTCTAACACGCAGCTGTACCACTCGTGCCTCTAACATGCAGCTGTGCCACTCGTGCCTCTAACATGCAGCTGTGCCACCCGTGCCTCTAACATGCAGCTGTGCCACTCGTGCCTCTAACATGCAGCTGTGCCACCCGTGCCTCTAACACGCAGCTGTACCACTCGTGCCTCTAACATGCAGCTGTGCCACCCGTGCCAAGTAGTAAGGCATAAACGCTGTCTTATCATGGTAGAACAGCTTACGACATGTTTTTTCGTTCAGGTGACTGATCGAATGGAGGATTTAAAGAAACAATACGATGAAAAGCTTGCCCAGAAAGAAGATTTAAGAAAGAAAGCTGAACTTACTGAACTAAAACTTGATCGAGCTGGAAAACTTGTGTCTGGGTTGGCAGGTGAAAGAGAACGATGGGAAGCAAGTGTTAAGGTGAGGATATAAATATAATTATATATTTATAGTGAGCCGGCTGATTATTTGGGTATTGAGCGCAGGACAAGAGGGCTGGGAATTAAGGATGAAAAACAAAATATACACAATTACTGATTGTAGCAAATTTATAATGTTTCGAGTGAGGGTTCTTTAACATCATCAAGCTCAGTTACTCAGAAACGATTTCTGAGCCCCAGACAGGGTTCGAACCTGCAACCTTCTAATGACCGGTTAGACGCTCTATAACCATTGAGCCAGCTAAGGTTGCAAATTCATAATCATAGTGCTCCAAAGTGGTAGCGTTTGCGTATGAGATGTTTTAAAAGTGATATGATAAGTTGTACGTTTACATGTGGTGCATGTGGTATACGTTTGCGAGCTTGGTGTAATGTAACAGACGTTTGTTGGACGTTCGTCAAGCTCAATTACTCAGAAAAGATTTCTGAGCCCCAGACAGGGTTCGAACCTAATGACCGCGGGTAATTTATTGTTTTTCTGACAAAGGACTTTCGCTCGAAACGTTATAGATTTTCTACAATCAACCAGTTTATAATTTCGCTAAATTAGTAAATATTTTGTACCCCGCTAGTTTGTTGGCATTATTTTTTTCGAGCTTAAGTCACAGTGATTTTTGGCTTCAACTTACAACCGTAGTTTCCTGTTTTTTTGTTTTGTTTTGTTTTGTTTTGTTTTGTTTTGTTTTGTTTTGTTTTGTTTTGTTTTGTTTTGGTTTGGTTTGGTTTGGTTTGGTTTGGTTTGGTTTGTTTCTGACGTAATATTGATAAAAAATTAATGTCCTTATTTTTAGATACTTGAGGAAAACATTGGCTATTTAGTTGGCGATTGTCTTTTGGCTGCTGCCTTTCTGTCATATGCTGGTCCATTTTTATCAAACTACCGGGACGAACTTGTAATGCAAAACTGGATCGCTCAGGTATACAAAGGTTTCAATCGATAATTTTCAATTTTCAATCGATAATTTAAAGTGCTTATGAAATGAAATTTTTCGCTAATTTCTTTATTTCTTAATATAAAAATATAGAAACCACTGGTATTGTTACATATCGTCACTTTGTTTTTACGTGTTTAGAAAGTGCTTTATTTTTATATTTAAACTTGCCAAACCGTAGCATTTCTTAAGTCGAAATGTCAGCAAGGACTGAGACGAGTAACAATACCTGTGACGTCACAAGGTGGATCAAGACTAAACAAATTTATGATAATGATCCTCCGTGTGACGTCAAATAGTTGTTGTGGCTGCGTTATTGTGTTGACATTTCACGGACCTAGCTATCAAATTTGAAGTGAAAAATAAAGTGTTTTCCAAAGACGTAAATATTAAATGAATATTTGTACGAATATCAGAATTTTCTATAGTTTTCTATTATTAAATAATATAAAAAGCAAAAAATTTATTTCCTAAGCACTTTAACACGAGGTTTTTGTTCTTGTTTAGGTGCGAGAACTAAAGGTTGCCTGCACGCCAAAGTTTTCTTTTGCAGACTTTCTGGCTAAACCAACAACTGTTCGCCAGTGGAATATTCAAGTAAGTTGCTTTATTCAGAGTTTCTCCCGTATAGTTTTATTACACATTCTTTAATAATCTACGAAAAGGGTTGAAACAATAAATAGTTGGGGAAGAAGACTTTGGAAAAGAAAAAGAAGCAATCAAGCACCGAAGTGACCATGTCATTAACTAACTGAGCGAGCGTGCAAGTTAAAAAGAAATGCGAACGAACGAATGTACGGACAGACGGACGGATAAACGGACGAACAAACAGACGGACAAACGGATGGACAGATGGGAGCACGAACGAACAAAGAAACAAACAAATCAAGCCACCGTTAGAAATACTTAAATTATTGAAATTGATTTTCCAGTCGTTATTGAAAGCGTTTGAACTTTGATTAATAGCGCGTTGTTCTTGTAATTAAAAACTTTTAAAACTAATTAAAATAAATAGTAACGAACTGTCTCTGAGCATATTCCATACACATGTCGTTTTTAAATAACGTTGTTTTATTCTTAAAGGGGATTGGCAACAAAAATTAAGTTTGTCTAATTTGAAAGAACTCATAAAATTGTAATAGAAGATCCTTTACAACTTTTTCGTATCTTTCTGCGTTTTCAAGATATTTCAATTTGTTTGATATGTAAATGAGATGGTCTCTGACGTCATGAGTGGGGTAAAATATTTTCATACGGAGCAAAATCACTTACATATCTAACATGAAATGTTCAGCGTCGCAAGGAGTTTTTATGTGCACAGTTTCAAATGATTTCGCTGAACAAACTTAGAGATGGTTTTGCTACATGTGAAAATATTTTACCCCACACCTGACGTCAGAGACCATCTCATTTACATATCAAACAAATTGAAATATCTTGAAAACGAAGAGAGATACGAAAAAGTTGTAAAAGATGTTCTATTACAATTTTATGGGTTCTTTCAAATTAGACAAACTTAATTTTTGTTGCCAATCCCCTTTAAACAAAGCCTTTTTATCGTCACTATTATGGAAAATAATAATTCGTAACTAAAAGTTTGTTTGTCAAAGCGGAGTGTTGTAAAACAATTGTTAATAGTAAATTACTAAGGTTTAGTCACTGTATAAGTACGTTTATTACACTCACTGTAGTAGAATTGTGAATGTTCTCAGTTTAAATTATATATTATCTATATTTAGGGCTTACCTTCGGACTTATTCTCAACAGAAAATGGTGTGATTGTCACTCGTGGAAACAGGTAGGTTTTAGCAAACCTTCAGTTTTCCGGTGGGAAAAAAATTGTTTGTGTGGATGAAAGTGTAATGTTTATCAAAGAATTATGT
This sequence comes from Paragorgia papillata, assembly GCA_035771165.1. Classification (NCBI taxonomy): domain Eukaryota; kingdom Metazoa; phylum Cnidaria; class Anthozoa; order Scleralcyonacea; family Coralliidae; genus Paragorgia; species Paragorgia papillata. The sequence goes on from JAWNZC010000014.1 coordinate 5,799,429, forward strand.
ATTGTAAGTGTGATCAATCTGGCGTAGTGCAAAAATTGTTCTCTGTAAAATTTCTTAAGATATGGATGGCTTTTTTCAGGTGGCCTCTAATGGTTGACCCTCAGGGACAAGCTATCAAATGGATCAAGAACATGGAAATGAAGAATGTAATAAAGAGATGTGACGTGTGTGATGTGACGTGACATGACGTGAAATAATGTGACGCGACGTGAAGTGAAGTGAAGTGAAGTGAAGTGAAGTGAAGTGAGGCGATACGATGCGATGTGATGTGATGTGATGTGATGTGATGTGATGTGACCTGTGTGGTGTGATGTTGTGTGTGATGTGATGTTGTGTGTGATGTGATGTGATGTGACGTGACGTGGTGTGGTGTGATGTGGTATGTGATATCATGTGAAGTGACGTGGTGTGGTGTGATGTGGATGTGATATGTTGTGGGGTGAAGTGGTGTGATGTGATGTGATGTGATATGTTGAGATGTGGTGTGATGTGATGTGGATGTGATGTGATGTGATGTGATGTGATGTGATGTAATGTGGATGTGATGTGATATGTTGAGATGTGGTGTGGTGTGATGTGGATGTGATGTGATATGGATGTGATGTGATATGTTGAGATGTGGTGTGATATGTTAAGATGTGGTGTAATGTGATGTGATGTGATGTGATGTGATTTGATGTGGATGTGAATTGAATTGGATGGGATGTTATATGTTGAGATGTGATGTGATTTGATGTGGATGTGAAGTGGTGTGGTGTGATGTGATGTGGTGTGATTTTATGTGGATGTGATGTGGATGTGGTGTGATATGTTGCGATGTGATGTGGAGTGATATGTTGAGATCAATGAGATGTGATTTGATGTGGATGTGATGTGGGTGTGATGTGGATATGATGTGATGTGATTATTCACTAGCTATAGCGTTTATTTTATGTGGGCGGGCAAGTCATTACTCTTTGCTAGTATTGAATCTTGGTTACATTCTTTTATAGGGTCTCAAGATTATTGACTTGCAGCAAACTGATTATTTGAGGACTTTGGAAAATGCTGTTCAGTTTGGTTCACCTGTTTTACTACAGAATGTACAGGTAATGAGTGAAGTATATAATAAGTTATGTTGATTATTGAATTTAATTTATTTAGTATTTAATTATACTTGATTGTACTTTCTCTTTGTTACATGTATCTAGGAAGAGCTTGATCCTTCTCTTGCACCAATTCTCAACAAATCGTTCGTGAAAAGAGGTACGAATAATTTTCCTTTGTAGGCTTATGTATTATCACTTGTCACGTTAAACTAATAAATTGGTCATCACTCAGTTTAAAGTAACACACACCGTAAAATTGTAAGAATGTACATTTTGAAACAGTTCAATTAAGGTGGCTCCCTATGGTAATTCTAAGAAGGGACTGATAATGAGTATGACGTCGGCACATGCGTAAATAGCAATCTTGTCGAGTTGATATACAGTAAAAACCCGCTAACAAGAACCTACCACTATTAAGAATTTATTTATATAAGAATATATAAGAATATAAGAACCTATCCCAGGCTGATTTGGTAAAATGTAGGTTCTTGTTAGCGGGTTTTTACTGTATTCTTATTTTATTTGTTTGTTTTTGATGTATTATTTTATATGATATTCGAGTTGATATACCGAAGAAAACTGGAGATATGCGTCTAAATAGACGAAAACCGTGAAAATTTGACAAATTTCAAACGCCATTATTACCATGGTAACAGCAGATATTAGCACTATTCAACAAATACTTCATGTGGTTCTCCTTCTGCAGTTCAGTGTACAGAATAATTATGTAATAGTTATTTTAAGGACTGAACGTAACAAGCTATGAAAAAACTAAAACTCTAGGGAGCCACCTTAATACTATACATTTAAACACACCATAAACAGTTACTTTTGTTTTCTGACAATCGAGTAAAACAAAACTAACTAGTTTTTCGAGAGATCAGACGTTAAGGCCGGGGTCACATTAACGCTAGAATCGTGCTTGCTTTACCCATACGTGTCAACACATCACCTTCCTAGCGCGCTAGCTAGTGCATGTGACTGATCAAGCAGCGACACCCGAGCTTGCTTGATTGAAAACTGATACGAGAGCCGGGATGGGCCCTGGGTCAAACGATAACCACCACCACCACCCCCCCCCCCCGAAATCAATGTTTTAATACCATCATCGAGTATTCTAAACGCCAATATTTGCACCAGAAATAAAATAACATTTGAAAATTAGTAGTAATATAACTCCTCGTAACTTGAGTTTATCTTGTCTACTCTTTGCCCGAGAGACCTGTAAGTTTTACTTTTCTTAGGTCTATTTATACAGCAATAATAAATTTCGTGGACTAAAATGTGGCTATATATATAAATCATACTTAATCCAGTTTTAATCTAAGCCTAAAGCGTGTACAGTTTACACTCTCGTCGATTATAGGCAAGTATACGTATTAAAAGGCGCACAGCTCGGAAAAAGTACTCCAAGAGCATACGAAAGTGCTCTTTCCAATAATGGGACTGACAATCCCCCTCCTCTGAAGGATGAGCTCAAACCACCCATGCAACTCTTTATTTTATTTTTATTTATGAACATTTGTATCTAACTGATACTGGAGAAACAACAACAGGACTCGAGGTCCCTTACAAGGTTGTTCTCCTAAGATCGAATTGTTGATTTTACGGAGGGGGGACCGGAGAACCCGGAGAAAAACCCTCGAAGAACAGGAGACATCAACTACAATAACTCTACTCACATGGGTTCCAAGCTCAAGCCAGTCACAAGGTTTGTCCCAAGCGGTCACCCATGCATCCTAGTACTAACCCCGTCCACAGTCGAGCTTAACTTTGGATCGCCGCGGTGAGTGGCAACTCCTCGCCACCCGTGTTTCCCCCACTCTTGGTCTAGGCTGTGCCCAATACTCCCGCTCTTGTCTTGGGTTAACTACCCTGGCAGGCGCAACAAGAAGTGTTAATGTTGCCGTTTGAAGGTTTTGTAAAAATAGCAAGTTTTGTTTAATTCGGTGTAAGATAAGGAACATTCGTCTCCTTCTGCGATTGATTGCTTTGCGTTTAATATCACGTACACCCAGCAAAAACCAAGCTAAAACAATTTGTTTATGGATAATTGTTACTATCTCCTCTCTCCGTCATGTATGAAAATCCTGTTTTCTAATTGGTTAACGACTAGATTGGTTATTTACAAAATATAATATATAGTCGGTTCGTAATGGGAATATATTGCTTTTAATTTTGATGCACGGACCTACCTTTTGGCCTCGCTCCGTACAGTAATATTTTTTTCAGTAGACGGACCTCTTGTTTGCTAAATAACATTCTTTTAAAGTTTTTCATTTGTTTTTGCTGTACAAGCTGTCGTAAGTTAAACTCAGAGAAAAACTCTGAGCTCCAGACGGGACTCAGTCGAACCCGAAGGACGCTCTCACCATTGAGCTACTGGAATTCAGATGGTAGACTGAGGTTGTTTTCGACATTTATGCCTAGTACTAGTTGGGCTACAAGTCGCATTGTGTCAGTTTATTTTCAGTAAATGTTTTTGTATGTTATTAGTGTTTTCAGCTTGAAGTTGGTAATTATTTATTTATTTATTTATTTATTTATTTATTTATTTATTTATTTATTTATTTATTTATTTATTTATTTATTTATTTATTTATTTATTTATTTATTTATTTATTTATATATTTTCCACGCCCGTAACGCGTTGCAGTACGCCTACAAACCATGCTATTTCTTATTAATAATATACATGAAAATGTTAGACAAATGTTCTTCTGGCTACGAAGTTACATACCACTCATTGCTTCACTTCTCGAAACTTCAATGGTTTAAAACTGCTTTGCTTCGTTCACTAAAACGTCAAACGTTTTACTCATAGCATCTAACCTCATCTAGTCTTCTTGAAGGAACTTTAATGACAATATTAAAACAAAATTCCGTTTGTATTTCATTGAAATGTTCTTCGACAACTCTATATGTTTTGCTCGCCATATTGGATTTTCTCGTGAAGGAAAAACCATCCTTCAAAATCCGCATAGGCATTTCATTGGCTTTCTGGTAGTTTCCGGTTGTTTATTAGCCAATCAGAATGCTTAATACTCATTGAAATTTGCACTGTATTTCATCTTTCTGCACTGTATTACATTAAAATTGCACTTCTCTCGACCAATCAGGATGCAGTAATTTTGTCATGTATATTATTAGTAACTTTACTGATGTAAAATATTTTTCTCTCTCTGTATTTTAGGGAATGCACTATATATCAAACTTGGTGATAAAGAAGTCGAATATAATGTTGATTTTAGATTCTACATTACTACAAAACTCAGTAATCCTCATTATACTCCCGAGATCTCAACAAAGGCTCTTATTGTTAACTTTGCTGTGAAAGAACAAGGTTTGTGCCCACATGCTTTTTAAGGTTACATATTTATATAGCTTCTGTTGTTTTTAGATACAATTTCTATTTATGATTTTTGAATAGTTTTTGTGTAATAACGGCAAGGTCAAATAATTTGGTACTATAGAAATTTTGTACATGCTAAAGTATTTTAGGCCTGCGCTAAACGTCGCACAATAGACGAATTTAATTCAAACGAATTTAATTCGAATAAATTTCGTTGGTAATGCGACGTAAATGCGACGTCGAGTTAAACGTCGAATTTCAGTCGAACTTAATTGTTTTTTCTTGGACGCGTTGAGCCTGAAAACGATTTCTTGAAAACATGGCGCCGAATTGTCACAGACAGAAGAGAAACATTTAATTCGACGCGACGATAATTCGACGCGACGATAATTCGTCGTGTAACTGGAACACGCATTATCGTCGCATTATCCGTCTGACTCAGACTAATTTAATTGCCGAGACGAATTTAATTCGTGTGTCGAATTTAATCGGGTTATACGTCGCAGTTGCGTCGAATAAAATTCAAACAATTAAATTCGTCTGAATTAAATTCGTCTATTGTGCGACGTTTAGCGCAGGCCTTTACGAGCGTGAACAACGTGTGCTGCACTGTAATTATAAGGTGCAGGTGTAAAAATTTTGAACAATGCTGTATCTGATACATGATTCGTCATTAGTGGTAGCTATATTGTTACAGTATTTTGTACGGTTCTTGGCTGCTTTACTATATATATATGCTAACACGTTAAAGCTGGATGGTTTGTCGTTCTCTCTCTACAGGTTTAGAAGCTCAGTTGTTGGGTATTGTTGTACGTAAAGAACGTCCTGAACTGGAGGAACAAAAAGATAACCTGGTCATAAACATTGCTGCTGGGAAAAAGAAATTGGAAGATCTAGAAGACAAAATATTAAGGTATTTTCTTAACGTTGTGCTAACGGTGTTAGGGTCTCTTTACAAGGACGTAGGGTTACCCTAGCACCCAGGTTTCCCTAGCTCTCGTACATTTCTTCTTTTTTTTTTGTTTGTCGTGTTTACAAGGATGCTATAGGGTAACCCGGGTGTATAACCCAATCACGCCACTAGGGTTACCCTAGTATTCCAGGCTTCTTGCCTTCTTGTTATTAGTGCTTGGTAACCACGTCTAAGAAAGTTGGATTACGTCGCAGGGTGACCCTATACCTGTGAAATGTTGCTTGTAAACCCAGGCTAACTTTGACCCTGGTGCTAGAGTAACCCTACCTCTTTGTAAACATGTCCTTAAGAAGGTAGGGTTTAGGGAAACGTTCTTGAATTTTTGAAGAAACAAAACTGCTTGTAAGTCTTTAAATCTTTGTTTGGAGGTTTTGCAAATTAATTTATGACATTTTCGGAAAAATTGAATTTTGTCGGTATTTTCAGTAGTTCGCTAGGGTTAGCGAAGCTCTTGCACGCACACTATATATCGAGAATGTAAAAAAGTAGAGTGCTGTGTTAAGGCGGTAAACTGTTGAAATTTTTTGTAATGAAATACTGACGTTTTGAGCGGAGCTCTTCATCAGAGTAAAATGTGATTTACTCTGATGAAGCTATAGGGCTCTGCTCGAAACGTCAGCTTCGCTAGTCGCTACTAAAACTCTCGGCATGCAGTTTACTACCAAGAATGTCAGAATGAGAAGTGCAGCCGTGGGTTAATTTGGCCTAACTGATAGGATTGAACCAATTGTTTGAATACCAATATCTAATTGGAACGAACAAAAAAAAAGTTAAAATGGTGGTTTTCAAAACTTCTCGTTAGGGGTTGTTTACATGGGCCGGGCTAGCGCGGTTAACTTGGCTCACGCGATTGATCAGGATCAATCAGGATCAATCTTACTGTGTTTTTAAAACTCGCATAAACTAAATTTACAAAGAAGAATTGGCTTAGTTTAGATGTAAACAAATCTAAACGTTAATTCAAATCTCCTTTTTCGGCCGAGGACAGAATTTCGTGACACGAGTCAGCCCGGTTAGCCGGGCTAGCCCGGGCTCATGTAATCAGCACCTTATAGTCAGTTTTAAACACTTCGTCTTTAATCTCTAGGTTTTTGACTTTCCTGATAATTAATACAATCATGGCCATAAATGATTGGGACAGAAAAGCAAATGTATTGCTCGCCCTACATAAAAAGATACGCTGTATTGCATAGAGTCATTGTTGATCAATCCCTCCATGCACTTTTAAGCGTGATTGTTTTTACGTGCTATCCCATTGTATTTGGCCATGGTTGTATATAATCTTGAAAAGTCCTTGAATGAAATCATTTCTATAATCCGTAGTAACCGTGTGGCAGTAATGGGGCTCGTAATATAAATATAATGGTTATTCTTGTTTTTTGTAGACTTCTCCAAACTGCTCAAGGCTCATTGCTGGACGATGAACAACTAGTAAATACCTTGAACTCGTCAAAACAAACCTCTCAAGAAATCGCTGAGCAACTTCAAGTTAGCGAGCAGACAGAAATCAAAATTGACGCAGCTCGTGAGGTGTGCATAATATGTGAATGCTGGTATAGATTCAGTTTTCAAAATACAGTCTTGTTGCATGTAAAGCTAAGTAAAAAATAAGATTTATTTGAAAGAACACTTAAAATCTTCTGCAGTTTTTGTTTCCTCGGTTCGTTGGTGAAATATTTCAGTTTGTTTGATATACAAATTAAACATCTTGGCGTCACATCGGAGAAGGTTATATATCTTCGACATTATCAACTATAATCACTTGAAAGATCTACAAGCTTGGTGTTGTGAAAGAAACACATCCACGTACTTCCTTTGTAATATTTTGGTTTGGTTATTCCTTTGAGATATTTTGAATATTGGTTTGGTTTTGCTTTGAGGTATTTTGGTTCGTACATCCACGTATTTCCACCAAATTAATCAATTTGGTGTAATAATAGCAACGATATGTGACGTCAAGATGTTTAATTTGAATTTCTCAATTCATTAATAATTTTACTCAATCAGGCAGCTTCATTATGTATGTTACGTGAATGGGCTTTGATACACCTGAAAACTGCATCAAAAACTATTGTTTTTTCATCAAACACTAGTGTTTCATTTATGTTAATTAAACAAAATCCACTATACGTTTGCAGGTTATGTTTATTAACTCCCACAACTTTGGCTGATTGACTCATTGTCATTCGTTTGAGAAGCCATTTCAAAAACTTGTTCTGTGTGTTTGACCATGGTATCAAAACACTCTTGCTTTTTCGTGTTTTGTTACCGTGATCAAACGAGTTTTTTAAATAGTACATGAAATATCTCAAACAACAAAGCAAGGAAACCAAAAACTATGTTACTTTATATATTTTATGTGGTCTTTCAAATAAGACAGACTTTTTGCTTTGTGTCTCCAATTAGCATGAATAATGCTAGAATTATGTTGACACATAAATAAAGTTTCTATCTCTCTATCTATCTACATTAAATAACAATATTCTTTATTTTTTTATTTCATACTTCTAGGGTTACCGACCATGTGCTCAACGCGCGTCTATCTTATTTTTTGTGTTGAATGACATGGGTAGAATTGATCCAATGTATCAATTTTCTCTTGATTCCTACATCAATTTATTCAATTCGTCTATTGAGAAAAGTCAGAGAAGTCCACAACTGGAAATAAGAATACACAATCTTAATGAATATCATACTTATTCAGTTTACAAGTAAGTGCACCTGAATTTCTTTTTTTAATTTAAAACAAAAAGATGCCCTTTTTGCTCTAAACAGCTTGCTTTAATGCATCAAATACCGAAATCTTGGTGTTTACGTATGAATTGGATCTTGGCACCAAAAATAACATCTAGAATGGGAACTCATGTAAACCATGGAGTCCGTTCGTAAACTTTTAAGTATTGTTTTGAAATAATTTATAATAAATGATAGTTTTTAAATAGACCAAACAAGACCTGGTGCGAAAATGATGGTCATCGTTTTAGTTATGGTAACGATAATGGTTTTGGTCATATTAACGATGATGGTCATGGTCTTGTTTATGCATGGTAACGATGATGGTTATGGTCTTAGTCATGCATGGTAATGATGATGGTCATAGTTTTGGTCATGGTAACGATGATGGTGTAACGATGATGGTCATGGTCTTGGTCATGCATGGTAACGATGATGGTTATAGTGTTGGTCATAGTAATGACGATGGTCATAATCTTGCTCATCGCTGTGCTCATGATATCCAATTTTTAGTTGTATTAAGTAAAATTATGCAATGAATGGAAGGTAAGTTTTGTAACATTTGTATTTTTGCAGATTCACTTGCAGAGGTTTATTTGAACGTCATAAGTTGCTCTTTTCCTTCCAAATGTGTGCTAAAATTCTAGAAGCAGCTGGAAAGTTGAATATGGACGAGTACAACTTCTTCCTCCGTGGCGGAGTGGTAAGTTATCTACGACTATTGCTTCTTGTCGTTGTGAAAGTGTTTTTGAACAGTCTAGTTGGAAAGTTTGTAAGAAATGATTCTGCCAAGACCTTGCCAACCTTGTACCCAGGGCATTTTGCCTCCACGTTTGGAGGTCGGTGAAAATGGCTCTGGCATCTATAATCTGATTGGCCGGTTTAAGAACTCGATTAATTTGGTTAAAGTCAAGAACAACATTAGATATATGTTTGTTCATGACATTTACATGTATCCTGGTTAATCGTGGGCAATATTATGATGAATAATGCTAGCCAGTTGTTTTTATGATAAAGAGGGTTCACATGAGTGATTCGGCAGAGCGTTAAACATTTCTCATATATTATTCATGCATACGTATTATACTAAAACAAAACACAAAGATCGCATAAATTTTCTTGCCAAAACACCCCAAAATTCTGAGTGTCACGTGACCAGCCGATGCCAGGGCCATTTTCGCCGACCTCCCAACGCGGAGGCAAAATGCCCTGGGTACGAGGTTGAAGACCTTGCCACACTGAAACATGTGTGGCTGAACGTTGGTTACCTTTACGCTGGCTTGATATAGGACGTTTTTACTTGTTATTATACATTTTCACTTGTTATTATACATTTTCACAAATAAAGCTGATGTACAATGATTTATAGCAAGTTTTAATTTAAATATTTCTTTCGCAGGTTCTTGATCGAGAAGGTCAAATTGATAATCCTTGTCCAGGATGGTTGACTGACATAGCCTGGGATAACCTAACTGAGCTAGACACGTATGAGCAAATAAACACTTTCATTTCTTTTAAAATGTTCTTAGTTCTTGCTGTATACAAGAGCTTTTCTAGCTATACAACAAGACGCCTGGGTCAGGTGTTCACTTGGGCTACTGGCAAAAGTGCGGAGAGGCTCTATACCGCGCGAGCAAAGGTGGGAGTGGGCCGAGGAAGGTCATCAGATCGAAGGCTAAATGTGGTGCATTACTTCACATTAGTGAACATATTTACAATAACGACAGTTTTCAGCCACATCTGATCACTGTTAAACTACAAAGTCAGTCAGTCTATTTCAAAATCTACCAACAATGTGCAAGAACACCTTGATCAAATTGGCAAAGCTGTTCAACTTTTTGTCCAACTCCAAAAACGAAAGGAGCAAATAGCTTACAACATGCCTCACGGCCTCACTCCATCACACGGCTAACAACTCATCGGAAGTACGAATAGTAGCGGAAGTAAAAAGTGCAAAAATGCAAAATCGTGACACCCCCCAAAAAAAACTCGAGCTGAAACCTACCACAGGTAGCCCGAGTAATTAGAGCTATCCTTGCTACATAAATCAAAAAAGTTTGACAACTTCTGAAGATATTAGCATCAGGAATTATTTCTATTTTTCAAAATAGTTCAATTTCGTTTAGTATTGGCGACGTTTTAATGCATGTGGCCCGCCAAAATGATGCGCGCGCAATATCGTGCAACTGGCCTATATATGCTGTCAATGAATGCTAATATTGTCTGCTGTGTGTGGTTACAATACTCGTCGGAGGGCGCGGAGTTGACAGTGAAATAAACCACTCTTAGAGTTAGAATACCAGAACATATTCTTTCGTGTTTGACATATATGGTTTACAAAACGTCTTGTTTTTTTTTAGGTTACCAAACTTCCATGGTATTGTTACATCATTTGAACAGTACCCACGTGACTGGAATGTCTGGTTTACCAGTGCAGAACCCGAAACTACTTCTTTACCAGGTAAACAATTTATTATGGAGTTTAACAAATTGGCTTAGCCGCGTCCACAGTCCGATCAATCCGTTCATAAATTTATTTAGAAGGTCAGCGGTTACTACTATAGGAGAAAATACCCATAAACTACCTTGCCTACTTTCTGTGTTATTGATATAGGTGGGCCGCAGTACAGGAATGGGGTTTAGTTTTTTCGTGAATTTGTGTACGTTTCTAACCGAGAATGACGAATCCGAAATAGTTTTGTGACGAATATACGCATTATTTATTTTTAAATATGAAATATAATGTGAGTAATATGAAACCGAACACCAGCGAATCAGAAGAAATAATTCGTCATTTGCATAAACGATCTCGGAACTGTGTTACTCTGAAGTCTGATTCTCTTGTCCCACAGTTATCCAAAAGTGTTGCCGGATTTATCAATCTATAAAGGCCTGTTTAAACGGATCTAACACCAAAAAGTTTGAAACGAATCAAACCTATCCGACCCAACACACTCCAACATTACCCAACATGGTGTACAAACGGCTCCAACTTGCATTATACATTGTTGGATGATGTTGATCCAACATGGTGGATCCGTTTTAAACTTCCTTTAAGTGTAAACCAATAAAACTCGGTCTCCTCCGTGTCAATTGTTTAGGAATCTGATATATTCGCTCTCGGTTAACAAGTTCTAAGTTTAACTTTATTTTTTCAGGGGAATGGGAGAATGCGTGCAATGAACTTCAACGGATGTTGGTAGTGCGATCCTTAAGACCAGATAGAGTGTCGTTTACTGCAACTTCTTTTATCATCAATAATCTGGGATCAAAGTAAGATCAATAACTTACGATTAAAAATACGATTAAAAATTTAATAACAATGAAAACTTTATAAATACAATTAATTATAAAACTAATTGTTTAACTACAAATACAAGAATTTTTTTCTTACGTAAATACGAGGCAGTCTAAAGGGGCATAGGATTAGGGGGAACAATTAGGAATAGTATTTACATATAATATAGAAAACACGCGACCACAAAGACCCCGTTTACACAGAGCAAAAGTATCCGGATTCACATTGTTTTTTATTCCCATGAGGATGAAAAACAATGTGAATCCGGATACTTTTGCTCTAGTGTAAACGGGGCCTAAATAACACATAAACACGTCAACTGACCAATAAGAGCATACGTAAGACCTACCTCATTATATAATTTAATCTTTTTTCTCTAAAGTTGTCTGGCATTAGCCAAATTCTAACGTATTGTATATGAGAAAGTCATGCTGTACATCAGATTTAAAAGAAAATTCATGCTTTTCTTACGAAAAATACACTGTCGAAGTCTACCAAAAAAACTGTGGACTAGTCGTGCAATCTCAAAATGGCGCGTCTAAAATATTAACACTTTGAAGCCTGACGACGAGTCTTTAAGGTTTATTCTGGCTAATACCAGACGATTTTATTCAGCACAGGGAGAGGTCCAGGCCTGAAAGTGTTAAAATATCTAAACTTAAAAGTTTTTAAATTTTAAAATTTTTAAAAAGTCTTTTTTAATGTAATTCTACTTTATGAATGCGTTTTTAAATCTTGTTTAATTTCTTTTTTTACTTTAATAGGTTTGTTGAGCCACCTGTGTTAGATATGAGCTCTGTTGTGGAAGACTCAACCACAAGAACACCTCTTATATTTGTGCTGTCACCTGGCGTGGTAAGAACGTGTTTCATATAGCTAGTTTGAACTTGAGGATGGGGCTGGGGCCGAATGTTTAAAACATGGTAATCTTTGAATAAATATCATTATTATATAGCATGCTATCGGATATGATCTTTTGCGTAATCTGATTGGTTCCCTACTACCAGGCTATCAGCTCATATCCTGCTAGTAGAGGAAAAACAAGATGGCGGCATGTTGTTTTTTTAAACTGCCGAAAAGAGTTGAAATTGACGGATTTTTATACAGAAAAACATCAACACCCTCAAACCAATGTATGAAAAAACAACATTGTGTAAAAATACATTAACAAATACACAATTTAGCATGTTAAATGGTAAAATTCACCTAAAATTACGTCTTTTTACTTCAAAAACCCGACTAAATTAACGGGTTGATATTAATTTGTTGCCAAACAAAGAAACTCGCGGCTAAAATCAAGCTTACAACACACATTTCGTAGGAGATCACCAGTAAAGAGACTTTTTTTATTTAGATAAGCATTTGGAGTAGTAAAAAGCATGTTCTTTTTCAAAAACAACCAACTAAGTAATTTAGTTTCACTGCCGAAGGTGTTTCAGTTTCATTTTTGCATGAAATCAAAACCTTTTTCACGACCACAACGCTAATATAAACAACTGACCCACCTTTTGACTTCATAAAGGTACCTTTTAATCTTTTTTGTTGATCTGCTTAACACATTTTTTGCCTCTCGAGCAAGATTTATACAATATTTCAAAGCTGTTTACCGAACAACTCAGCGAGAAACTCTATGTGAATGCATCATTACGCATAGCGGAAGTATTAGTTGCCTATGCCGGAAGTTTGTTGTTTCAAACATTTCGCTGTAATTTTGTCTCTTGTACAGTGCTTGGCTATATAACTAGAAATACATAAACGCAACAACCCCTCGCCCGCTTTATATGCATTTTTAACACAACAACCCCCCCGAAAACATCCCAGAGAATTAATTAGCAAAGTTCATCTGTTGTCATGTATTGCATGGCAGACCGCAAGGCGAAAGAACATGCATAGTCAATATTAAGTGGCCAAGTAAAGATACAAGCCAACGACCTAGCGTCCAAAGACAATGCTAGACAAGATATTATTTATATTGATTTTCATTTTCAAGATTTCTTTCGTTTTAACTCAGCTAAACTGGTAAATACGAATCTCCTACCGTTATTAAACTTTCTTCTGCTCATATCTCCACAAACACTGCCAATTCCGTCTACTCTTTTCGGACTGCTTTTCTCGTTCGCGGTTTCTTACTTTTTTCGTTGTTGACAAATAAATATAACAAGGCATCATTCGGCAGTTCTCCTCATGATCTAAAAAGCCGTTTGTTTTAAAATTTCTTCATCGTCCTCTCTTGAGTTAAGTAGAATACACCAGAGCAGAATTCTTTACCAGCTTTGAACAGTTTCAGGACACATCCTTGCTCTTTCAGATACATTTCGGTCGGCATCGTTTTCGGTCTTTATTGTATATATTTTTAGGCTTTTTTCAGTGGTTTTAAGTCATGTTTATTGTTGCCTATTGAACTCTAAGTAAACTGGAACGCTAACTCCATAAGTCATGCCCTATGAATGGATGAAGCCAAAAATCTTTAAATGTTAGCTTTTCTGAGTTTTGAGCTGAAATACTTAACGCTGAACGTTAGGCTGTATATGAAACTGAAGCTATTGAAAAATGCTATTTGGTGTAGAAACTTCAAGACTTTAGCTAAAAGGGAAATAATTAAAAAATAGAAAAACAACTGCCATTTTGTTTGCCGTAGGTTACAAAATGGCAGTTATTTTTATATATTTTAATTATTTTGTTGTTGTTGTCACACGTTTTTTAGCACCCCCCTGTTTTATATCATTCATAGTAAATTTCAGCTTTGAATATTTATAATTAGTTGATTTTCTTAACAATCTAGGATCCAACCAGTGCTCTAATACAACTAGCAGAAAAATGTGGGATGGGAGAACGTTTCCATGCGTTGTCACTTGGTCAAGGCCAAGCGCCGATAGCAACTAGAATGATCAAAGAAGGAGTAAAAGAGGTAATGTGCTTATACGCAATACAATAAAAGATATTATTACCACTGAGTGACGTTAGACAGGAGAAATAATTATGAAATAAAAAAGTAAAATTAACTAACTACTTTTCCTAGGTGGTAATTTTTGTCTGGTGTCCTAGTTAGCTCGTGGTTATTGTCACCACATCACAGAAAATAACTGAGCGATTTTTACTGTTTTAAAATACAAAACAATGGACACTCCGAAAAGGGTTAACATTTTTATTCAACGTATCGACTAATATTAATACTAATTATTATGTGGCACGAATTATACTTACGGTAAAATCACGCGCTGTGATTGGTTGCTGACGTGGCGAGATTTCTCAGTCAATTTGCCCATGGGCATTAGGAAAATTGTTAATGCCCTACGATTGGAAACAAGCAAAGAATCCTAATAAGAAAGTTATTGCTGCAAAACGACGAAATAAATGACGATGAACATTATAAAAGTAAATTTTAGTATCCAGATGAGAAAGAAACAGCAGAAAATAACGCTAGTTCGGTGTTTTGACGAGGTTGAAGAAAATGAAGACCAAGAAATACAAGATTGATGTTGAAATAAAAGTGCCATATAATAAACTACTTAATAACCTCGACCGTTCGATCTTTACGGTAAAATATCAAACCCTGGCCTTGAACGTATTAACCTCGCTATCGCTCGGTCAATACAGCAAGACCTTGGTTTGATATTTTACCGTAAAGACATCACCGTCTCGGGCCCCGAGACCGCCGTTGTTTCCCGAGACGAAGCCGAGGGCAACAACGAGTAGTCGAGGGGCCACAAAACACACTGTTTTCCCGAGGTGCCAGTAAATAAGTGTTTTGTTATATATCAAGTGTCAAATGACAACAAAAATGTTGAGCAAAACCTTCAGACATTGTTTTAAATGAAGGAAAACTGGAGAAAACAAAGGCGAACTGAACCTGACCATCTACTTCCGGTTTTGATATTTTTCCCTAGGGAAAAATAAATGTAATGTTACCCGCTGCCATGGGTTACGCGGGAAACATCACGATTTTCGGACCGCCACGCGAGGACCGCTCGCCCAATCAGAAAGCTAGAAAAATGGACTTTGACACTTGATATGTAACAAGTAGTTGTTAATGTTGTTTTGTATTTTATTAATTTACTCATGCAGTGGTAACCGCAATTTTCTACTGTTTTAATTGATTGTTTTTAGTATTTGTTTTCTGCTGTTGCGTTCGTCGTAAAAGCAGAAATTTTGGAAAGGGAGAGCTTAACGCAATTTTGATAAAATGTTTATCATTTATACAGACCCGTTACTTCGGACCAATTGAACAAACTATCTTTTGTTAAATTCCCGGAATAAATGGTCTGTAAATGATAAATATTATATCTCACAGGCGAATTCAATGTTTTCGTAGCACGAAAAGAGACGAAAAAGCCACATTTATGCTATATGTATCAAACAAAAACACTATAAAAGGTTTAGAAGCTTAGTTTTTGCATTTCTTTGTATTGTTAAGCAGTAAAACGTGTTATTTCGTAGTTTTTTACAGTCTGCCCGGTAAGCGCTAAACTGGCCTATATCACAAAACTCGTAAAAAATCCAACGAAACCAATAACTTCATTATAAAACTATATTTGTATACCTTTGGTATTACAGTCTTTACAAAGCCTTGAAGTATGTAGTTGACAATTTCGGACTGTATTTGCTTGTATTTTCCTTCTGTTTTCCAGTCGGTAAATTGGCATCTGCATGACAATCGTTTTACGGTTTTTTCGACTCCCCTGGTAAACTCTTACTACTCTTAAGTCCGCAAGGTACACTGGACCTGGAGTACCAATATGGCCGCCAGTGGCTTTAAAATGTTAACTGCTGACCATAGAGGATGAGCAATCCAGTTGTATAGAGATCAGTGGATATATCCCTCAGGCGAATTCAACAAAATTATATTACCCCAAGGGCGAATTTAAGGAAATATTACCTCAAGGTTATATATGCATGTATATCTCTCAGGCGAATTTAACAAAATATTATCCAAAGGGATGTATTCCTCAGTCAATTTTGACAAAAAATTACCCCAAGGACGAATTCAAGGAAATATTACCTCAAGAGATGACATATCTCCTGGGCTTCATCTTTGGGGTATATCATCTCAAAGGATAATATTTCGTCGAACTACAGGTAAAGAAATAGACATCCGAGGGTTTTGAAGCTTGCGAGTTTGAAGATTTGTTGTAGCTGTCACAAAAATTTCGTAAATTTTTATCAGAAAAAAACAACACACGCTGTACTTTACTAGCAACAATGCCAAGAATAAAAGCTAAAAAAATTAGTTGGTTTTAATGCATGCACGAGTAGTTAGTCAAAAAAGCGACTAACATTATGACATTATTAAGGTACTAATAACCCAATGACCCTCTCCTTTGAATGGAACTAGTTTGTTGAATCAACTGGGGAAATAAATCTCTACTCACATAAATATAAGTTAGTCATCCATTTAATCACCCATTCGACCTGACTTAACTTTAGCGGTGAGGGGCAGCGTGCCAGCATCTTGCGCTACACATGCCACCTGGTCACGTCATATAGTTTGAATGAATACTTACTCGATATTACTTTCTCACTAGGGTAACTGGGTGTTCTTGGCCAACTGTCACTTATCTCTGAGCTGGATGCCCCAGCTTGATAAACTTGTAGAACAGTTACAAGTTGAGAGTCCTCATACTGACTTTCGTCTGTGGCTAAGTAGTAGTCCTCATCCAGAGTTTCCTATATCAATTCTTCAAGTGGGAATCAAAATGACAACAGAACCGCCAAAGGTAAATATTTAGGGCAAAAGTTGGTTATTTTTAACGTGAGGTAATACGTGCAACAACGTTTTTCAACTTGCAACGCAACAAAATTGCGTTGCAAGTTGAAGAAAAATGTTGCCCGTATCACCTCACCTTTATGTACTTATGCGCACAGTCTGTAGCTTAATGCTTTCAAGTGTTATTAGGTATGATATGTACCAATTGTTTTTGTATTTTACTGAAAACTGTCTGTACTCTGATGTTAAAATTTGATGAGATGTATAGTTTCAAACACATACGTTCTGCTAAACGAACAACAATTAAAGCGTTTTGGAAATTCAGAAAATTTAGTCTGGTACAATATTTAACGATTTTAGGTCAAATGAAGCTATTAATGAATCGTCTCGTAATGATTTGCTTTTTTGAGGCACAGTGGTAAAAGGCGGTGCCCTGTTTAGCTTCAAAATCGTCGCGTCAAAAACGTCGCTTGCCCAGTATTGAATCCCCACGAACGGACGGACGGACAAACGAACGGACGGATGAGCGGACGGACGGATGAGTGGACGGGCGGACGGACGGACGAGCGGACGGGCGGACGGACGGACGAGCGGACGGACGGACGAGCGGACGGACGGACGAGCGGACGGACGGACGAGCGGACGGACGGACGAGCGGACGGACGGACGAACGAACGAACGAACAAACGAGCGAGCGAGCGAACGAACGAACGAACGAACTAGCTAACTTATTTTAGGGCATCGCATTCTTCAAATAAATTGTGGCTCCCTCTGATTTACGGGCTTGAGTCGGAGTATCTTGCACTTGAGATAAATTGGAAGGAAAAAAATTCTCTGGTTTACCTCAATAATAATCAATATGACATATGTTTAAAATTTGCCTAACTTTTTTTAATTGTAGGGTCTGAAGGCGAATATGAAACGTCTTTATCAACTTGTTACGGAACAACAGTTCTCGCGTCGCCAGAAGCAAGAAAAGTACAAGAAACTACTCTTCTCTCTATGCTTTTTCCACAGCATCTTGCTCGAGCGCAAGAAGTTTTTGATGTTGGGTTGGAATATCATGTATGGCTTTAATGACTCTGACTTTGAGGTAATTATTTGTTAATGTGATGATGTTTTTAATGTTTTGTGTGGGTGCTACCTTTTTAGAAGATAACTGAAAAAAGAGATGTTAGTGGAAAACGTAAGTGTATTGGACATGTTATTTTTTTCCACGCACGAAAACTTCACCAACATCTCGCAGCTGGTTAGACAATTGATTGGCACTCTCACCGTTCAACTATGGTTTAAGCATTAGATACAGACAGACAGACAGACAGACAGACAGACAGACAGACAGACAGACAGACAGACAGACAGACAGACAGACAGACAGACAAGCAGACAGACAAGCAGACAGACAAGCAGACAGACAAGCAGACAGACAAGCAGACAGACAGACAGACAGACAGACAGACAGACAGACAGACAGACAGACAGACAGACAGACAGACAGACAGACAGACAAAAGGGACACATAAACAATAAACAATAACTATAAATGGATAGATTTTACTCTGTACGTATAAACGATCCATTGCTGATTGCAGTCTTTGTTAATTAGGTTTCAGAAAATTTGATTGGTATGTACTTGGATGACTACGAGGAAACTCCTTGGGAAGCGCTGAAATACTTGGTGAGTGTTGCTAGAGCGGAAGCAACCGTATTGTTCAACAAATAGATGATGGTAATAATCTACTAAACTGCATCTATAAAGAACGTCGAGTAGACGAACACTTGAACTGTTCCCGGAACCCGTTATCAATTATCCAAGCTCTAGTTGAATAAAGAGTCTCAATTAACCCTTTCAGCACCAAGCACGTAAACTATTTTACTCTGGCTAATGCCAGACGATTTTACTCGTCAAAAGGAAACCCCTGGTATACTCTAAGGGTTAAATTGCAATTGCACGCTGTTCTTTCATTGTTTCTGTTTTTGAAACTACTCAATCCACTGTACATTACTAGTTCAAATGGCTCTGCCAAGATAATCGGGAACTATAACTACTGACATCTGACATATATATTAAAACACGAAACATTTATATTTACCGAGCCGCGGTAAATATCCACACTATTCACCGGCACTGAGGTGAATAATTGTTTTAGCATATACTGTACCTCATAAAAGATACAGCTGCTAGCAACTTGGGCACTTTGGCGTACTCGATATTTGTCGACAAAACAGTTCTTACAACTTTTGAATATATTAATGGCTAGAAAATGGTAAAGAAGCATACCTGTGGACACTCTTCTACCTAATTTTGTTGACTTTTCTCGTTATTCTACTACATGAGCCTTGTATATCAACAAAACCTTCTGCTTCGGTAAACAAAGTAAAACTGGCCGCCATTTTGTTTAGCCCGCAGGTGAATAGTGCAGGATATCCCGAGCTAGAGAATGACAGCCAACAACTTCAAGCAACGCTTCAACAACCACCAGAAATCTTTCCATGACGAGAAATACAAGAACGAAACTGAACTATCGAAGTACGTTTGGGACTTAAAATCAAAAGGGAAACCGTTCAATGTAAACTGGTCCATTTTAAAACGCGCCGCCCCTTACACAAGTGGAGCAAGCCGCTGTAACCTGTGCCTGGAAGGGAAAATTGCTTATTCTGAAAGCTGACATGGCGAACTAGCTCAACAAACTTTCGGAGTTAATTTCAAAATGGCGGCATGCAAATAAATTTTATGCTAGGAACGTCCGCCGCTCTAGGAACAGAGATGAACATCCGGGAACAATCTCTCGAATTTCGCGCGTGTGGTGATGCCACGTGTGCCGCGATGTCACGCGTGCCACGCAATATAAAACCACAGAATAGAAACACGCGCATGTCGCCTCGCGCATCTTGATTCCTCGCCATCCTACGCCATCCTACGCAATCCTGGCAAGTTCCCCCGGCAGTTTGGACCTTCAAAAGAAGGTTAAAACTGCCGGGGGAACTTGCCAGGATTGCGTAGGATGGCGTAGGAAATTGCGTAGGATCGCGTAGGATGGCGTCGGATGGCGTAAAATATCGCGCCTGCGCATTGAAGAAATGCGGACAAGTTGTCACTCGGGTTGGACTTCTGGTCAATCCTTATTCTGTGATAAAACAGAAGCTAAAGTGAAACTTTTTCAGTTGACTGATGATCGCTAACGCGTGAAACTCGGAGTAGCAACGTTCATTTTTTTAAATAAAATCTAATATATATATATATATATATATATATATATATATATATATATATATACTATTTAAAACACGAGCAGGAGTGTTTTATCAGATATAAAACACGAGGCGAAGCCGAGTGTTTTAGATCTGATAAAACACGTTCTACGGGTGTTTTGAATGGCTTAAAAAACGATCACCATTTGGTAAGTTCGTTGGCGTAGTAATTTTGAAAAATAACGTTGTCTAAGGCGAGAAAATCAAAGCTAAAGTTTATGTAAATCAGGAGAAAATTTTATCAGATATAAAACCACGATACGGTTATGATTTTTCTTTGTGTTATCCTCATGAATTATTAATGAGTTTTTTAAATATATATATAATATGAGACAACACTATATTCACGCCTATTACGCATGTATTTTTTGCAGGTTGCCGGTGTAAATTATGGTGGTCATGTCACTGATGATTTTGACAGACGATTGTTACTGACGTACATTAATGATTTGTTTTGTGATGATTGTTTGGATACTCCGTATTTTAAGTAAGTTATTTCCTTTTATGGTAACTATAGTATCTAGTCTTTGCGTGTTGTTTTTATGTACATTGTTAGGTCTGCTTTTTATATAAGGGTTAGAGAATAGTCACTCGTGCTATATGGGATATAGAGTCCCGAGAATTAGATAGGAGCCAGTTTCTATAATTTTAACTATAAATGGGTTTTTTTTTTGCGTCTAGCACGTTTACCTGAGAATTTACTCTATATAGACTACAGCAGTGACTCTATTGAATTCATTGGTGACTCTATTGAATTCATTAGTGACTCTATATAGAGTTCACTGTGCTATGACAAAAGAAAACAAAAGATCTTTGCAGTGGACTCTATATAGAGCTCACTAGTATGTCTAATCTTGATGAATCAAAACACTATGGAATATAGAGCATTGAAATACTCGATCGGGATTGGCTGAGTGGGTGCAGCCATTCTCTAAGTTCGCGTTTTATGCATTATGATATTCGTGATAGTTTGTGGTCAATAGATTGAGAATTTGAATTGCAGTGTACATATCTATAAGTATATCAATTTGAGGAAGACTGAATAGTGGTTGTCAGCATTCATGGGGAAAATGTCGTAATTTGCAAGCATTCTGCATCGGGAGGTATACTTAATTGTAATAGTATATTATTTTGAAGCTCTTTTCTTGCTTGTCCGCTTGTCCAAAATGTTACGCGCACAATATACCTGACAACTCGATATATCAACCTCTTCTTTCTCTTTCCCACCCTTCTCCTTGAGTTCCATCTCACTATTATATACAAGAATAAAGAATTAATCACCTTTTATCTTTTTTTGTAAATTTAGATTGTCATCTTTATCAACGTACTATATTCCAAAAGATGGACCACTACAGTCCTACAGAGTGAGTAACATTGTGCTTGCAAAACTATATAGTTTTTGTTTAAGCTACGAACGATTTGTATAAAAATTACGAAAATACACATATGTCAGCACATGACACGGTTTTTTTAAAAATAAATTTATTTTAACACTCTAAATTATTGTTTAATCAAACATTCTTTGTAGTTTAAGTGAAATGCTAAATTCTACTTGATGTATAAAAACCTTCTCTCTCCACCTTCTCTGCTAGGTGGAAACAAGTTTTTTGACTGAATAAAAAAATACTAAATGTTTGCATTGTCATTCTGTAGGAGTATATCAGCATGCTGCCTAATGTTGATCACCCAGAAGTATTTGGGCAGCACCCGAATGCTGACATTGCAAGTCAAATTATTGAAACCAGGTTTGTGGGATTTCTTTTCTTAAGTCGACAGTCCCTGCAATGCATGTGATACATTTTGTTGTCAATCTCCCTGAGTTAAACCAGATGTACATGGTACAATACACCGTATTCATAAAAATGGCCGCCAATTTATATTCTTTTTAGCCTTTTCAGCCACGTTCCTGCGTAAGAGTTCTTCTCAATTATAATCACTAGAACGAGGTTAGAAAAAAGGCTAATTTAAATGGCATAAAAAATATAAATTGGAACCATCTTTATGAATACGGTGGATGAAAAAGTAATTAATTATCATGAAGCGCCACATGGACCATATACTTATAACAAAATCCCAAAGTAACTCCTGGTGCATTATACACGGTCCTTGAAACTCCTGCATGGAATCGAACCCGCGACCATGCGGTTCTCGTGTGGAAAGTCGTTTAAATTTAATAAAAAGAAGAGCTATTCAAAATTTTAGAAAATTTATATATAAAAGTACCCTATAAAAGTACCCACATGCATCATTTTCCACGAGTGACGGCATAACGATGCGATCTTCGTTGAAGCAGCGTGAGAAAATATGATTCTTGAGATTGTAGGAAAGCTTACTTGCATTCAATGACTCTCGTTCGTTTTTTCTAAAACGAAAGCCCCCCGGTTCCGCTGCAACGGTAACTCCAGAAATGTTGTTTAATAGCGTACCGTCGAGCTGCTATTTATAGCACAAAATGCAGACAAACAAACCAAAATTGACTTTCAAATGATTGCAAACGAGCCATTATCTATTGTTTGGACTGTAAGAATTGTGGGTAATAGCGGACAAACCTAAATAGTGACGTCATCACGACGGAGCGCTATTATACGTTAAAATTATAATGTCAAACGTTATTAAAAAACGCATTAATTTATGAGGAAAACACAATGGAAATCAGTACCATGTGGGTCATCACCTACCTATACTAAGAAGGCTTCTGATTGGTTTAGATAACCTAACCCAACACCTTCCCCTAGCCATAATCAGTAAGGAGCATGGGAACGAATTAATAATCGACAATGTGATTGGTTACTTATAGCCAATCAGAAAACTCGTTCATATTACGTAGGTCTTTACTGTACCATGTCGGTGGTTTTATACCTGATGAAACTTTTGACATCAGAAAGAATACTAATGGCCATAGAATTTTAGATAAAGAATACTAATGAACATAATAACAAAAAACACCATGCAATAACACAACGGTTTTTAAGCTGTTTAATAAACTCGCATCACGTGTTTTATCAGTTTAAGCCACCGATAAAACACGCTACTCTTTTGTTAAAGTGCCTATGAAACGAAAATTAAGTTTGTCTTATTTGAAAGAACACTTAAAATTATAGAGTAACATCTTTTGCAGTTTTTCGTTTCCTTGCTTCGTTTTTGAAATATTTTAGCTTGTTTGATATGTAAATTAAGGTGGCTCCATACAGTTTCTAGAAAAATGGAAAATACAAGTTTGAGAGTCCAAAACACGTGCATAAACAATTCGGAAAAAGAATTATAAAACTAAATGTTTTGCATAGCTAAACAGTCGTACAATCAAAAACTGTTACCAAATAAATAGCTATGGCAACAATGACGTTTCAAAATGGCTGCCAATTACCCTTCAAACTAATTTAATTCGAAAAAAACTTTGGTGACCCCCCATTTTTTTTTCATTAAAACTTTTCTTGAAGTATGAGTAATCAATAGACCGATTTTAAAGAAATTCTGTAGATCCAATTTTTTAAAAAATTAACAAACATGATTTTTCCGGAAACAAAATTATTCGTTCTAGTTTTATTCTTTTTCCGAATTGTTTATGCGCGTGTTTTGGACTCTCAAACTTGTATTTTCCATTTTTCAAGAAACTGTATGGAGCCACCTTAAACATTTTGACGTCGTAGGTGCATATTAGGGACTTTAAGATGCTAGGACGCGACGGCGGTTAAAACGCAAGATAAGTTTTACAATTTAAAGAAGTCACGGTTAACTGACTATTATATTTGAAGCTAGTTTAATGACTTCCAAAACGCCCCAGTATTGCTAAAATGATTGTAGTGTCAGTATTGAAGTCAATCTCAAGCAACAGTTATCATCTTTTGGCCGTTGACGTCGTCCTGAAGACGTGAAAATGCTCCAAGTGGCGTTGTAGAAAGAACGAGGATGACGTTGTGATTACTTTAGGATTGAAAATTATTCATTTTCTTTGTTGTGCAAAAATAATTCTTTTGTTTAAAGGACGTTGTCGTTGAGGTTGACGTCGTAGATCTTAAAGTCCCTAATGAGTTATCGGAGAAGGTTAGATATCTTTTCTATTATCAAACCAAATTAATTTGAATGAACCATGTGGATGTGTTTCGCCACAACATCAAACATATAGATCTTCAAGTGATTATTATATTTGCATGATAATAGCAAAGATATATAACTTTTTCAATAACTCATTCACGTGTGATGTCAAAATGTTTAATTTGCATATCAAACAAATCAAAATATCTCAAGAACGAAGCAAAGAAACGAAAAACTGCAAAATATGTTACTCTACCATTTTAAGTGTTCTTTCAAATAAGACAAACTTAATTTTCGTTTCATAGACACTTCTTAAACGTGTAATTCGAACGATATCGATCATGATTCTCTTTAATATTTAACTTTTTACCTAATAAATGTTCAGTCGTCTTTGTACTTAGTCGTTATATTTAATTTCTTAGAAACCTATTTGGTACATTGTTATCTCTTCAACCGCAAATTGCCTCCACTGGTGGAACAGGCCAGACCAGGGAAGAGAAGGTATAATTGAAGAATTAATCTTACCATCTTGTTATTTACTAGAAGTAATATCTATTATTATACAATTAAACTTCATTCTCGTTTCTAATTGGTCAACATACTCTAGTTAGTAGTGTTTTTAGCTTGAAGTTGGTACTCTAGTTAATTCTTAATGTCCGGCAACTGTTACGTCATTTCCGCCAAAATTGTTGGACGGCTGTGACCTCGGTTTCAGTCCTTTCGCAGCTTTTCCAAAATATGTCGTCAAATATGTTTCTCAAAAAATCTAGGCGGTAAACCAGATTTCTGATTAGGGTTTATGTTGTGGTTAGGGTATAAAAAAGATTGCTAAAATCTTGAGACTCACTGAAGCTAGACGACAAATTTGGAAAAACAAATTTGACGACATATTTTGGAAAAGCCTCGAAAGGACTGGACGGGCCCTTTTGAGTCATCCCTTTTAACCTCGACCTGTGACCTCACTTGATGACGTCACTATCTCAAAACGCGCGAAAATTACAAAATAGCTTGCAGTATATTTGCCTCTGTTGACGAAGACAACTGTTTTTACTGCCAGACTTTGCTTACATTAGTACGACTGAGTGTATAATATTCGGCTTCGCCAGATAACATTGACCTCGGTCTAGATAATTCTTGATATCATGCTCAGCCTCATCCATTAATACTTATTTCATAGCTCACAAAATCCATTTTGCTACAACTTTCCCGATAACTGTGGACAACCATTTTCTATTTACCCGCTGTGTCTCTACTCCATATTTGGGATAACCAAAGTAGAATTATTTGCCTGGCAAATTTATGATTAATTTTTGATAGGTTTATGAATAATGTGTGAAATATATAATTTTTCAGTTTTTTTGCGAGAGTTGTTTAAATAAGATGTAATAGATCAAACACGCGTTTGAGCGTTTCATCAGGGGTTCCAAACACGAAAAAACAAATGAAAAACGAGGGCGTAGCCCCGAGGTTTTTTTATTGTTTTCGAGTGTTTGGAGTCCCCTGATGAAACACGATAAACGAGTGTTTGATCTTGCTTCTCAAACAAGTATTCGTATCGCGATTTCCTGTGTTTTCTTCATTGATTTCAATATGCAGATTAAAAAATGTGATCCAGTTCTCTACTTCTCTAGGAAGTTTCCTACAGGTTTTCATTGGGTATCAAAACTCATGCGTGTGATGTGGTATACAGTCATGGATTGGCTACGATAATTCATGAATTATTAATGAGTTCGAGAACACTATATCTTATTTTTCGTTCAGGTTCTTGATCTTGCTGCTGATGTACTGAAGAAGGTGCCAGAGGAAATAGACTATGAACAAACTGCTAAGATCATGGCTGATGATCCATCTCCACTTAACGTCGTGCTGCTTCAAGAGGTAATATCTTATTTACGATTTAATTTCTTAAAACAAGATCAGCACAAAAGTGTTAAACCATGTAAAGGCAAAGGTGGTGGATAGTTTTTGTCGACCGGTTATTCGAAAAACCCGGAAGAATTTTTATTGCAAACTGGTTATATGAGGTACTGTATGTGTTATATGCTTTAGAAACTATGCATGAACTTCACAAATCAAATTCCATGTAAAGGAGAAAACTGATTTCTGGTGACAGTACTTTCTTACTATGAGTTTTTATTCCGAAGATTAACTGTTTGAAGTTCGCAGTAATAATCAAGTATTACTGTTAGAGAACGCTGTTTCGTATTTTTAATCCATTGGCGATATATATTTCCAAGCATCCATGTATTGTTCTGTTTATTATATAAAAATTGTCCTATTGCCTTGCAAAAATTGCATTAAACTACATGTATAATGCTGATTCAGCGATAATCGTCACATGTGCGATTACCATAAATAATCGCACATGTGAGATTATCACTTTTATTAGTGGCGGAAAAATCAATAAAACACTCTATTTTATATAATAAATATATATATACAGTATATATATTTAACAATTATTCACCGAAGTGGAGGTGAATAGTGCTGGATATTCGCCGAGCCGCAAAGCGGCGAGGTGAATATCCACACTATTCACCGACACTGAGGTGAATAATTGTTTTAGCATGTACTTCCTGAATGAAATAAAAAGTATAACATTCTTAATTTTTCGATATTTTCCTTACAAAAGCAACAAGACACGGCCGCTAGCAACTTGGCGTACTCGATATTTGTCGACAAAACAGATTTTACAACTTTTGAATAAATTGATGGCTAGAAAATTGTAAAGAAACATACCTGTGGACACTCCTCTACTCAACTTTGTTGACTTTTCTCGTTATTCTACTGCATCAGCCTTGTTTATCAACAAAATCTCCTGCTTCAGTATACAAAGCAAAACTGGCCGCCATTTTGTTTTGCCCGCAGGTGAATAGTGCAGGATATCCCGAGCTAGTGGAACCAATCAGATTGCGTGAAAAGCACTATTCACCTGCGAGGTATATGCTAAATATATATATATATATATATATATATATATATATATATATATATATATATATATATATATATATATATTTCTAAAACTCCTTAATAATTCATGAGGAAAATTCAAAAGAAATTAAGGTTTAATCAATGTCTGTTTACCCCGGTACAGAACTGATATCAGTGTCTGTAAATGTGATACAGAACTGTTTAGTAAAACATCAGTTCTGTATCACATTTACAGACACTGATCATTATCAGTTCTGTAGCAAGTGTACAGACACTTCGCATTCAACTGTCTTAAGTGAGGTACGCTGGTAGCGTCCTCATACAAGTTGAAGATGCAAACATTTGTTCAATAACAACAACATTTGTTCAATAACAGCAACATTTGTTCAATAACAACAACATTTGTTCAATAATATATATATATATATATATATATATATATATATATATACAAAGTATGAAGTATAGTTTTACCTTAAAGTCTTCGCTACCAGAGGTTTCACCCTAAACGGGATCATTAGGCGATTTTTCAGTCGCCTAATGATCCCGTTTAGGGTGAAACCTCTGGTAGCGAAGACTTTAAGGTAAAACTATACTTCATACTTTGTATTTTGCTCTATCTATATATGGTATTGAGCACTCTCTAACATTTCGTGAACCAAAACTCACTTATATATATATATATATATATATATATATATATATATATATATATATATATATATATATATATATATATATATATATATACACAACATTTGTTCAATAACAACAACATTTGTTCAATTATATATATATATAATATTTATAAACCGCGCAGGAGGGCTTTATCGGATATAAAACACGAGGCGATAGCCGAGTGTTTTAGAGCCGATAAAGCCCGTACTGCAAGGTTTTTAAATGGCTTCTAAAAAGAATCACTTCATACGTTCATTGGCGTAGTAATTTTGAAAATTAAGCTTATCTCAGCCGTTAAAAACCAGCGAGAAACTTAGAGCGAGTCTATATCAATATATACACTGTAAATTTCAGGGGGTAAAAAATACCCCAAAATGTGGGGGTAAAATGTTTTCCACAGAACGCCCCGTTTTTGGGGGGTAAAATTTCAATCAATTTGAAAAGGGGTAATTTTTACCTCCGGAATGTGGGGTGAAAATTAAGGGTAAAAATAAAGGGGTAAAAATTGAGTAGCCTCAGTCTCAGTCCTCTATTTCTTATGCTTTTTTATGAGCCTTAACCTTCCCAATGGGTCACCCATCCAAGTACTAACCCTAACTTCCCGGGCTTAACTTACCTTGCATTAGTTTGCTTACCTTACCACTGCGCCAACCGCCTCTTCATATTTATTATTGAAATTTACGATATATAACCGAGTTTTTTCTTTAATATTACATTGTTAAGTTCATATTTTCTTTACTTTTCTTAACACGTTTATTTTATAACGTTTCACGACATTTGTGATGGGTTTGGAAGGGTTTCATTAAAAAACCCCATTTGTGTTGACTAGTTGTGACAGATCAAAAACATTTACATTAATTTTGCCACATAGAACTAATGTTATGAGTTAATAGCCGGTCAGTTTCCGTATCATACGATGAAGAAACAAAATATTTATTTCGATAACAGTTTATAAAACACTGTTGTAGGCCAAAAATATGTACAAACATTTGTTTACCTATACGAATTTCCAGCAAAATGGGAAAAGAAACTAAATCGTTGCAACGTTAAGAACTAGATTCAAAGTCAGTTCAGCCCATTTTAATCTTGTCTCCTCAGCTTTGATACACAGACAATGCCGAAAATACTATAGTTTCAACTAAGTTCATGATATATATTAGGAATGAACTTTTGTCGAGTCAAAAAATAAATGAGCTAAGTTCTTTTGTTCAAACTTTTTCGCATTGTTTTTGACACAAGAAAAGTGTAAAATCATTCAAAGTAATTCATTTCAATAGCAACTTAAAGACATTGTCGTAGAGCAAAAAATATAGGAAATAACACTTGTTTACGTACCCCAATTTAATCCAATATAAAACAACAACATTCAAAACCAAATCCAGAGTAATTTCATTTTTGTGAGCAGTCTTAGGTTGTGTTTAAGTCACCTTTGAGCCTTTACACACAGACGATGTTTACAAGCTTACGGAAGTAAACTTTAGGTCGATTTCAATCTGCTAAACAATCTTCACCTTAATTTTTAACTATTATACACATTTGTGTACAAAAACTATTCAAGAAAATTTAAAAAAAATTGCCTACATACGCTTTTATATTAACGATAATTGTAGTTATGTCTTCATGTCACTCTTTCGAAAAAAAATCGCCATTTTCGAAAACATTGTCTTGCAGTTCTGGTTACCCCCAACGTAGGGGGGAGTTTTTACCCCCACTATTAGTTACCCCTTACAAGGGCCAAAATGGGGGTAGATTTTACCCCTAGATAATTTTACCCCCCTATATTTTTACCCCTTATTCAGGGGTAAATTTTACATTTTTACCCCGAGATGGGTAAAAAATTTGCTCCAACAAATTACCCCCGTAAAAGGGGTAATTCTGCGCGACAAAAAGAAGAATTGCCCTTATTTAAGGAGTAATTACTACCCCTTTATCATTCACCCCCCCAAAAATAGCACTTTTACCCCCAAAATGGGGTAAATTTTGCCCCTTGAAATTTACAGTGTAGATCCGATACGCTCATGATTTTTCTTTGTGTTTTCCTCATGAATTATTAATGAATTTTAGAAATATATATATATGTAATATTTATAAACCGCGCAGGAGGGCTTTATCGGATATAAAACACGAGGCGATAGCCGAGTGTTTTAGAGCCGATAAAGCCCGTACTGCAAGGTTTATAAATGGCTTCTAAAAAGAATCACTTCATACGTTCATTGGCGTAGTAATTTTGAAAATTAAGCTTATCTCAGCCGTTAAAAACCAGCGAGAAACTTAGAGCGAGTCTATAACACATATATAGATCCGATACGCTCATGATTTTTCTTTGTGTTTTCCTCATGAATTATTAATGAATTTTAGAAATATATATATATATATATATATATGAAAATATGAAAATATAGTGAAGTTATAAAGTATAGAAATATGAGTGTGCGGTGGTTAGATAAAAACTATACATTGTATGTTAAGAATATAAGATATATTATGTTATGTCTAACTATCTAAAAAAGGTATTTACAATGGCTGTTCACCTAATACGAAGCGATTTGTAAATAAATAAATTGAAGCGATTTGTACGTAGACATGGAATTTCAAAAGGGTTTTTTTCCGTATTTGTGCGATAGTTGCGTTTTAGCCAGGGGCATGGTAGATGTTCTGTGTGCTTGTGATTTTCGTCTGTGACAATTTTATTGAAAAGCTTGCAAAATAAGAATTCTCGTCGATGAAAATTCAGAAATCAGTTTTTTTTTAATAGCATCATAGTAAGATAGACCTACTATTTTTATTTATTGTCGTATTTATTCTAGCTATTTATCTATTTCTAGATATCTCGTTATAACAAACTACTTCGAACCATCAAATCATCTCTTATTGAGCTGGAACGTGGTATAAAAGGTCTAGTTGTTATGTCGTCTGATCTTGAAGAGACATTTAACTGTATTTACGACGTCCGTGTTCCTCCTCTTTGGGGAAAGGTAATGTAGTAGTAGGGTTAAAAAATACATTATAGAAAAGTAACACTGGAACCAAATCATTAAGAAACAGTGGTTTACGGGGAGCACGGGTGGCGTGTGCTGTTACCGCGCTGCCTCTCACCAAAAGTTAAGCTCGGTTAGACGGTTAGTACTTGGATGGGTGACCGCTTGGGAGTGACCTCGTTGTCGAGCTTGGAACAATAGAGTTGTAGTTGACTGATCTCTCCTGTGCTTCGAGGGTTTTTCGCCGGGTTTTTCAGTTTTCCTCCTTCCGTAAAATCAATACCTACATCTTTGGCGGCTGCCTGGAGCACCTTTGATATGCCTCGACACGGCTACGTTGAATTGCGTCCTTCGTAATTCAGTCGCTTGCTCTTTAACTGTTATCACTTATCTATTATTGGTACGACGACAAACAGACGTGCGTGGCAATGTCAAAAGCCAAAATTCCTTCCGTTACACATTCTTTGATATTGTATTGAGTACAAGGTACTCGATCTTTGAATTATAACTCTATATCTAAAGGTATATAGAAGCCAAAATGGTGCGGTCTATTTTATCTTTGTGTAGTTTGTGTACAGGTTAATTAAGTTTTTTCTAAAGATAATTTTTGGTCATATTTTTAAGATTTCTCAGTTTACGCATTAAATGAAATGGAATAAAAATTGTCCGTTCATCTTTTTTGGATGGCGACTTGTACACTTAACCAGAATTCTCTGCTGGTAGCAAACATTCTAAAGATTTGTTTGTTATAGGAAGGAAGCTATTGCTTACTTAATCTAGCCTCTTCTGCATGCAGGCAACTTTTGCGAGAGTAGCGGTAGGGTGTGGTAGAGGGACTTTTGCCTTACTACTACTCGACTCATGCCTAGATCAAGAAAGCCGATACGTAATCCACATTAGCATATTACTGTTTTTTATCTGGTTCAAAGTCGCAAAGCAATATGGTTAAATGTACAGCCACTATTCTTTTCGGTACCATCAATTGGTAAGTACTTCGTGTTAGGTCTACATATAAGATACGTATATGATGGTTTGCGGTTGTTTCTGGTAATGCTAACCGTAACATTATCCCCAACTTTATCATTAACCCTAACCCTAAAGTGTCTAAACCTGACGCGAACTATTGTGCAGACTTAACATGAAGTATATAGTTGCGCGTCAATTCTAATCGGCACACGTGTTGTATTATTTAGGCGTATCCTTCTAACAAGGCTTTGGCGAATTGGACACGTGATTTAGTTCATCGTGTGGATCAGTTTGCCAAGTGGGCAAGTACTGCTCATCAGCCAGTGATATTCTGGCTATCAGGATTTACCTTTCCAACTGGTTTCCTCACAGCTGTTTTACAAACGTCTGCTCGACAAAACAATATCTCAGTAGACACTTTGTGGTGGGAGTTTACAGTTTCTACAGTTGACGACAGCAACATAACGCAATATCCTAAGGTTTGTAAACGATGTATTTCTATGTGTTAAATATATAGAAACCATTCGACATAGTTTAACGCTACTCTGTGTTATAAAGAAACCATTCGTTTTCTTTAATATATATTTATTTAGAGTTATTTTTATTTTATTTGGAGTTGCTTCTTGGCCTGTGTCAGTGTAATTGACTTGGTGAAAATTATGATTAAAGTATAAATTTGAGACTAAAAAGGGAATTATCAATGGCCAAGATTTGGGTTGTTTTTTTCAGCGACCAAGCCCTTCGAAGACCGACGTACGCACCAAAGCTATAGTACCTACTTGAATTGTTTCCTAACTGCTTTCTTTTTTAATTTTTTGTTTTTTCAAATTGCTGTGCCAATAACTCTCTCTTCTGCAGAGATCAGTAAGCTTGGCAGGAAAGCGCGAAAGAGAAGGAGAAGGCGCACGGGGAGTGATGGGAAGATGGCTTTGATCTCTCTCGTCCCACTATGTATAGTCGCGATTTGATCCCGCGCAAATAAACAAAGAAGCCTTTGCGGAAGAGAAAGTAATAATGTTCCTTAGGTCTAGGTCAAACGTACGTCCCTCTTCTCATGCGCCAAACTCAATGCAAATCAGCATAAACAAAGGATTTAGCTCATTATCATTGGGTCATCACCTACCTATACTAAGAAGGCTTCTGATTGGTTTAGATAACCTGACCCAACACCTTCCCCCAATCAGTAAGGAGCTAGCATGGGAACGAATTGATAATCAAAAATGTGATTGGTTACTTATAGCCAATCAGAAAACTCGTTCATATTATGTAGGTCTTTACTGTTATCATTAGGTTCGGCAAATGAGAAGAGCGACGTTTGACCTGGGCCTTAGTTTCTACTGATTTGTCTTACTTGTTTTCTTCAAGGATGGAGTATGGGTTCGTGGATTATATCTTGAAGGTGCCGGTTGGGATAAGAAAAATTCTGCTTTGATTGAAGCTGACCCAATGCAACTTGTGTGTCCCATACCAACTATTCATTTCAAACCAGTTGAAAATAAGAAGAAAACTGGTAAAGGTATGTGTTAGCAAATGTTGTGAATTATACAGCTGTTGAATTTGTAAAAAGAATTCCAAAAGTTTCAGATTTAAAGTTATTATATCGCTTAGATATTAGGGAGTGTACATATTTTGTGCTCATATTATAACAAAAATTGTAACCCAATTTTTCATGCTAGAGATGTACAAATGTAGAGTGCTAGCGTTAGCCTGCGTAGGCAGTGTTTTAGATAGCGTAAAATAAAAAGTTGGTAAACTGCCGAGAATATAGTTTTGAGAACGAAACACAGACGTTTCGAGCGGGAGACCTTCATCAGAGTAAAATGTCCTACTTTTTACTTTGATGAAAGGCTCCATTCGAAACGTCATATTTCGTGGCAAAACTATATTCTATACTGTATTCTATTAAATACCACCTTTCCACTTTCCACTTTGCTCTTTATGCTAGTACCAATTTACCCATTGCCAACTGAGGGCTCTTTCTTTCACAAGTAATATTCGTCTGGTGTTACACAGTATAAAATATAAAATGGGTCGTTTTTGGCCGTTTCAGTCGTCAATAGGTTAATAGCAAGATAACTTACAAAATCAATAAAAAAAAAACTCGTCAAAAACTAAAGAAGTTTGCATTGAAGGTGGGTAAAAATGTGCAAAAAGTGTCGTAAACTTCAAATCCCAACAACGTAATCTTAATACATCAGAATTAAGATATCAATTTTGATATTTTTTCTGTATGCCATTTGCATTAACGCTATTAACTCTTTGCTTACCATATCGTTCGTTTTCGAACGAAGCAGTCTTTAGTATTTTACTCTGTCTAACGCCAGACGATTTTACTTGTCAAGTGGGCGAGCTCTCGGTAATGAAAGAGTTCAGGATGGTTCAAAAAGACGATTTTACTTGTCAAGTGGAGAGCCCTCGGTCGTGAAAGAGTTAACGTGTTTTATGTTTATTTGATTAAGGCATCTACTCGTGCCCATGCTACTACTATCCTAACCGATCTGGAACATCAGAGCGTGCTTCTTATGTGGTCAGTGTTGATCTTAAATCTGGTGCTATGGCAGCTGATCATTGGACTAAACGGGGAACGGCTTTACTCATGAGCTTGGATTATTAAACCATGTTTCCTGATTTCGTGGTTCGTGTATAAAAGTTCTGAAATGTTCTCACAGATAATATATTTCATATAAATTTTAACGTGCTGTATTTATTTAATTTTATATAATGTTAGAAAATGTTCAAAAACGTTCAAAAACAAATGCATTGACGATAAAAATAAATTTTTATCATATAAATTAGTTTGTGTGGAGCTGGATTGTCCAACTTTTTTCTCACCTTAACAGTTCTTATTTATTGATCAAGGAGCTTCAAAATGTCATCTTACATTTTATTGGCCTGCGCGCGCATAAAGTAGAAAATCGAATATGTTACGTTACAGTTTGCGCGCCTCGTTTTCGCGTGTTGGACATTTTACGTATCGCAGTGGCTATTTGACTCTGATTTGACCGGCAGCTGGTCACATTATAGCCTGGTACCCTGACCCAATCAAAGAATATGGGCCAGGTAACCACTAAAGACTTCTGCTTTCCTATTGGTTGAAGTTTCGCGCGTTTTTATTGGCTATGAGTGAAATTGCAATCGTCATAAGTGGATTTAGCCCTGATGACGCGAGAATGAGATTAGTGGTTACCTGGCCCTTATTTCTTTTGAAATTGGGCCAGGGAACCAGGCTAGTCACATTAGACTATTGTTTTCAGCGGTGTCGGGTGTCCGATTTTCGCCGTGTCACTTTTGTAAATTCGTTTAATTTCGTTCAATTTTCTTTTTCTTTGTTTGTTTTTTATTTACAGTGTATGTTAAGTATCGTCTGTTAAGACTGACTGTGCCAATGATGATGAATACATACATATTTTAATTACTTCTTTCCACAAGGGGCTTTTCCAGAGCTATTTACATATTGAATTTCAACGGAGGCCGAGTCGAAGGCAAATTAATTGCGCTCCAGGCAGCCGCCATACTAGATGTTGATTTACGGAGGGAGGAAAACCAGAGAACCCGGCGAAAAACTCTCGAAGCACAGGAGAGATCAACTACAACTCTAATGACAACGGTAACGATTCTAAGGAATATTGACCGTGTATAGCATCTAGTACACCTTCATATTTTACGATAGACGAAAATTTTTCTTTTTTTCTTTTTTATAAGTTATCAATTAAAAGCATCTCATCAATTGTGACGTCACAAACTTGAGACTGTAATTCAAATATCTCCGCGACAAAAATATATTGATATTTCGAACTTCACCAAATGCTAACCTCCGGGAGATTATGTTTTTACCTCTGTCTGTTTGTCTGTCTGTCTGTCTGTCTGTCTGTCTGTCTGTCTGTCTGTCTGTCTGTCTGTCTGTCTGTCTGTCTGTCTGTCTGTCTGTCTGTCTGTCTGTCTGTCTGTCTGTCTGTCTGTCTTTCGCCAGAATATCTCAAAAGTATTAAACCAATGTTTACGTACGTTTGTGGAAGGTTTGGCCATATATGCCAAAGACTAACCCATTAAATTTTGGTTGAGTTGGGTTGAGTTGAAATTTGAAAATTGCTTATTTGATAAACAATTATTTGGAAATTTGTCCATGTAGCAGAAATAAATGATGAAATGCTTGGTTGCACTCATTATCCTTATATTATGCAAATTTGTAATCTTCTGAAACTAACTGAATTAACAAAAACTAGTATATTTGACAGTTCTATTGTTTATAAAATAGACCAAAGGACATGCGAAGTTAGTTGTATTTTTCTCTTAATAGTACGAGCTAGGACATTCAGCCATTGCGGTGCCCGGATAAGTTATCTGACTTTCAGGCAGCTTTTATATATCTGCCTGTAGCAGGCGACATTTTTGGTGTTTGTTCGTGTGGAATCAATAGCAAGCGACATTTTTGGTGTTAAAAAAGAAAACAGGAACTTACCTGGAACTTACGTACTCACCTCGAGCTGATCCTCGAAGACCACATCGATCTGGGCATCGCAACTCTGGAACATATAAAGAAATACGTTAGTAAATAAGAACCTAGCTACAAGGAACAATAACCTAAAAAGAAAACAGATAACGTACCTTGAACTTACCTCTTACCTTGAGTAAGAGCACATCCTGACATCGGAACTTTTAGAACCTAAAACGAAGAATTCGTTAGTAAATAGAAAACACTAGCTGTGAAAATAACCGTTATTAGACAACCTTGTGGCTTGTTCCCAAGGCCTTTTGGGAACCAACCAAGTCCTGATCAATCTTGTATTCTTTCCTCGCCCCAGTCGTCATCCATCTTTCCCGTAACACATGTCCCACCATCTCAACCAGACCAGCTCTACAACGTCAGACACCAACTTGACACTCTATATTCCAACATCCAGGTCAATAAAAATGTTCGGCTGAAGAGTAGTCTGAATTGAGTTATGGTACGTACATACCACCTCGCTTATTGCACTTACTAAGCTGGTCGTGGCACCATACCAACTTTGACAAGGTTACACATAGCATCCACCCCACGTGA
This sequence comes from Paragorgia papillata, assembly GCA_035771165.1. Lineage (NCBI taxonomy): Eukaryota > Metazoa > Cnidaria > Anthozoa > Scleralcyonacea > Coralliidae > Paragorgia > Paragorgia papillata. The sequence goes on from JAWNZC010000014.1 coordinate 5,836,458, forward strand.
ACAGGGTATCGTTTGCCACAAGGTAACCCAGCCAGGTATGTTTCTTGTGAAACCACCACCTCCCATTAGGAGGGTGCCCTTCAAGAGCGTGGATGACCTTTGTCTCAGACCTTCCCAAGGGCGAATGGCAGGAATTACTAAATTCCACGGTTGTAGCCCTTTAAGCGAGCATTTCACCCGAACGCTATTGTAAATTTCACCAATTTATTTAAATAGCAAGTAAGTAACTTTTTTTTTAAATGTGGGACTACTAGTCTTCACAGAGCATGCGCGTGTGCCAAGATAAAGTATAAAAGTTACAATTGCGCGATAATGATTGTACGACATTTTAAAGTTAATAAATGCAAAGCACTATATATATATTCCTATTTAAAGTCTGGTAGAGATTGCCAAACTAACCTACTAATTACTGTTTAAATCATATATCTTATTGTCTCGATCAATTTGATCTATATCACTAACAGGCCTAGGTCAATGGGATGTTATTGTTGCAATTGTCATATTGGTTACACAGATGTGTTTTAATTAAAATGTTTCATTCTTTCCAGCTGTCCGAATTGGTCTCAAGTATATTTTACTCACACTGTAATATTAAAGTTTTAGAATTTGCTTCGGTTCAATGCATGTATAGATGATTATGTAAATACTCAGGACAGACTAGTGTTTACTCGGAATTACAGGTGTATATTCACGCTGAACACAGGCAAGTACGTTTACTTTAAATAGGTGATCAGTTTATATAACTTCTTTGAAGTATATATACTATATCCATGCTTTTTAGTGTATTCTTTACAGGCATGTATTTGCTCTATTATGTATAAAAATTGGAACGACATAAATCGATCGAATTAATAATACAACTATGTTTGCTTCGAGAACTCTTGTAGAGTTCTGTTGTTGTAATTGAGGTCATTGAGGATTTGAGGCAATCCTGCATCTGATTCTCTTCGCCTCGATAGGCACGAAGTTTGCCTGCTTTATTGGGAATATAGACCAGGAAACTCTTTTAAGACAATTATTACAAGTATTACAAAATTAAACCACTAAAAAACTTTACTGATTTATCCGAAGACATTGTTGACGACTGACCTTTGTCTGACCTGTTTACACATCTTGATTTTGCAATTTTAATATATTTTTTTTGGTATTTCGTATTCTCAGCTCAAAGCCTCAAACTCGCTCATATGTTGCCATCAGGTTATATCAGTAAACACAAGGCGTCCATTTTCTATATTTTTTTATGGAATAGAACTAAATTAAATATATAATAAATTCATGTGCATGAGACGTCCATAACCGTATTTTCATGCATGGTTAATAGTTACAGTGTTTTTATCAAGCTAATCACAGTATGTGTAAGACAAAACTTTTTTAGAGTTGAATGAGACGTCAAGTAGTTCTAACCGTGTGACGAGTGTTCTGATTAACGATAATTTTGGCTAGCTCAATCTTAACATGCATTATGTTACATTAAATTATTATGTGTTTTAAAATGAATTCTTCATTTTCCGGTTGTATTTTTAACATGTTTCAGAACTAAAATAAACTTATTAATTATCTGAGTGTTTTAAACAGTGAAATTTGCGGTTGTCGTGAAAAGAAATATTTGCACTTTGAAAAATATTTTTTCAGTTTTGAGGTATAGGTGTAAAGTCACTGTTTGCCGTTTATAATTAGTGGTTCCTAGAGGTTGTATAACTGGCATATATGTTTACATGCACAGCAGTGCATGATGGTAACCTACAATTACGATATTTATACTGCGAGTTAAACTGGCACAAACTGCCGTTGTATTAAAAGGCATATGCTGCAAGCCAATCCATCCAACGTACTATAAATCTCACCCATATTGCCAACTATATTGGTCATCTCTCTTTGTAATTATTCATGTGCGGCCGCAATGGCATTGCGTGGCCTTGGTGATGCGTATGGCTATAGTAATTTCCGCGGCGCAATAGTAATAACTACTTATTGACCGAGCGTGAGGTCTGTACAAAAAACAGAGGTCCGATATTTCACTAGTACAGACCGAACAAGGGAGGTCAATAAATAGTTTATTATATGGCCATAAATGTTGTGAACGTTCTGTGAAAACTCGACCCATCTTTCTTTCGAACTAAACGAAAATGGCAGACATTTTCCCATTTTTAAAGTACTTTCCGTTGAGCTAGAATCTTGAACGTTCTACCCCAAATGGTAATTTTCAATTGCTTTTGTTTGACATATTGCTCAAAACCGTACGTTAATTAAGTAGTTGAATAAAATATCATCTGAAATTCTAATGGCTTGTGAGAAGTATAAATGTTACTGTATATTATTACGAACAATGTTACGAACGTTTTGGACATTTTAAAAACTTTCACAAAACGTGGAAACTCGAACTATACATCAAATGAAAGCTTATAAAATTTCTAACAACATACGTGCACCATATATTTCAACAATGAGTAGTTCTGAAATTATAATCCATCTTGTTGCATATACTGACATGACTGCCATTTTGTTTATAAAACTTACGCTCCCGAACGGCAGATTCCGCTCTGAGCGGGCGGATACGGGAAATATCCGACCGCTTAGGAACCAATCAAATTACAGGATTTCCGTATTCGGACCTCTCAGCGCTGCTGCCATATAATAATACTGTTTTATACATGATGTTTATACATACCTCATCTCTGATTTCAGATTAACTCTTATAATTCCAGTGTTAGGCTAGTCAGCGCTTTTGAACAACTTATAGCCATGGTTGTCTTGTATAGGCCCGGGTATGTGTATGGGTATTAGTGTGGCCGTGTGGGTATAGGTGTGGCCGTGTGGATTAATATGGTTTAATAGATATATGGCCATTATGGGTAGATGCTGGTATATATAATTATATATGTACCGGATCCATAATAGGCTTTTTGAATCTTGAATCCCGCTCAGCCAATATTTGCTACTCTTGACTTACCGTACCCCGACAAGTTTTGTTAGCTGATTCAATACCGAAGAACGTCTTCGTTATTTTATATTTATATAAAAATCCCGAACAGTTAATCCAGTTGTTCAATCTCCTTATTTCCCGAATCACAACAGCAAAATTTCTAGATCCCATAGACCTTATTCCAAAATGGTTGCCGAATTAGAATTATTTTATGTAATATTTAAAACACGAGCAGGAGTGTTTTATCGGATTTAAAACCACGAGGGCGCAGCCCGAGTGTTTTAGATCTGATAAAACACGTGATGCGAGTGTTTTGAACTGGTTTATTTTGACTGGTTTATTCCCCGGCGAGTGGAAAACAGCAAAGGTATTACCAATATACAAGTCCGGTGCCAGAAATGTGGTCGACAACTATTGCCCCATCTCTATACTTCCAGTAGTGGCCAAGATCCTGGAAAAAGAAATACACAAACAACTCCATCAACATCTAATTCAAAACAACTTACTTCACCCAAATCAGCAAGGTTTTCGTCCAAAAAGATCAACACATTCAGCTTTGATAAAACTCACTGACCAATGGTTTTCTAATATGGACAAAGGTTTGATATCAGGTGTCGTTTTCCTCGATTTAGCGAAAGCTTTCGACACCGTGAAACACTCCATTTTGATCGAAAAACTTCAGGCCTTTGGAGTAAGTGGCAAAAGTCTCGACTGGTTCATCTCATACCTGGACAACCGCAAACAATGTGTATTTCATAATGGAGAACTGTCATCCACTCAGTCTATTAACACAGGTGTTCCACAAGGTTCTGCGCTAGGACCTTTATTGTTTTTGGTCTATGTAAACGAATTACCCGATTGCATAAGTGAGAGCAAAATAAGTATGTTTGCAGATGATACCGCAATTTATTGCAGTGGAACCGATGCCAAAGAAATTGAAGGAAAGCTGAACTCTGACCTAGCTAGAATTTCCAACTGGATCCATGCAAATGGTCTAGCCATTAATATAACGAAAACCGAATTCATGGTTATAGGTACTTCACAAAAAATGAGATATTGTGAACCTATTGCTCTATTCCTTGATGATGTCCCTATTAAAAGAGTTGAGGCTTACAAATACCTAGGAGTCATTATTGATCCTAACTTATCCTGGTTACCACACATCGATAAACTATGCAAGAAGGCCTCGTCAAGGATTGGCATACTCAAACGCATAATGCCTTTCCTCTCAAAATCAACAGCTAATCTTGTCTACAACACAACCATAAGTCTTGTATTTGATTATTGTGGAGTTGTCTGGGATAGCTGTGGTACCACGTCAGCAACAAAACTATAGGGTTTACAGAACTGGGCCGCAAGATTAATCCTCGGAGTAAATTCCTCTACACCTTCCGATATAGCCCTACACCAATTGGGGTGGATTCCTCTGAGTGATAGAAGACAAAATCATAAAGCTATCTTAATGTACAAATATTTACATTGTGACATTGAAGGAATAAATATGGATCTCACGAAGTACGTGGAAAGACACAGATATAATACCAGTCACCAGAAATAAAGAAGATTTTATTCTTCCTAAGCCTAGAACAAATCAATTAAAGAGATCATTTAAATATTCAACAATTTCTATCTGGAACTCCCTATCAATGAGTTCCAGAAATGCTGATAACTTGAGGTCTTTCAAAAGTTTGTTGATGAGTAAACTTTATAATCCAAATTATGTTTTATATATACATTTTTAGGTAGATCTTTTAGTAAATAGATATAATAACTTATTTTGTATTTTATCTTATCCTTTTAACAATTGTAATACACTATGTAATTTATAATATATAAATGTATGTAAATATTTTATAGCTGATTAGTTTCAGGGCCACTAGGGAGAACAGTTTTTAACTGATAGTGTTACCCTGTTGAAATAAAGCTTATTATTATTATTATTAAAAACGATTCGTTATTGGATGTTATGTTCATTAGTATTCTTTATATAAAATTGCATGTTCATTAGTATTCTTTCTGACGTCAAGAAGTTTTATCAGGTATCAAAACCACGGACATGGTACTGATTTCCTTTGTGTTTTCCTCATGAATTATTAAGTGCATATAAATTATCCCTTATGACGTCGTTTTAAAGTAAAAATTATTTTGAATTTCCCACGGGATGAAGCATTTTTACGAGCCTGCACCATTGCATGGAATTGCGCATTTTCCACACACACCAGCTATTACAGACTAAGAGGCTCCCAGCTCGGATTCAGACAGCCGGCTCAATCTGTGGCCCAGTGTCAGGATGTGTCAGGACTACAAAAAAGATCAATTTCAAGTAATGGCAATGAAACTAGACATAGTCAATCGAGATATGCCGGTCTGGAAACTCAGCTAAAGTCTATCTTTTTGTTCGCCTTTATGCATTTTTGTGCACGGTGCACGGTCACTGAACAGATTGTATTTTAGTATAATAAACAAATTGTCCAATAGCAACGTTTCAGTTCAATCACTCAACTGTGTATTTATAAATATTAATAAACCTAAAACAAAGGATGTGAACGGTGTAAGGTACGGTTCAACATAAAATCACAGCTCATTATAGGCGCTTTGAAGTTTGCCGAGTTTCCAGACCATATATCTCTATTGACTATGAACTAGATCAGCCCCAGATTTATAGTTGGCAAGCTCATAAATGCTCCGTTAGACCCAAGTCAATTTCATCATGATATTATTCAATCAATATGCGTACTTTATTACTTTAATAATTTAGATAGCGACTAATAATTAATAAGATGGCTAGGCATAGCTTTTAGGAAAGTAGCGTGCTGTGCATGTATAAAAATTTAAAACTACGAAATTTTTGGAAAACAAAATACTGTTGTACTTTTAGTTTAGAGCCTCGACAAAGATCCGTTGTACTGATGGCCCATCAGTGATGGGTATGGGCAGGCAGCCGCACGATTAAATAAATTTAAATTTTACGATTGGAGTTGTCTTCGTTGCAAAGCCTGGCCTGCATGTCTTGCGCGGTCTCTCTGCAATTTTCCCGCTTAGAATAATCCTCATATAAACTTTACTTTCAGCTTACTACCGTGGTGCCGGTTTTGCTTCCCGTGTAAAAGTGGTTAAATGGGCTCCATTCAACTAGAAGAAATAGACTAATGACTTTAATACTTGTCTTAAATTACGGTTAAATCGTATACACGAGAAGTAGGTTTCAGGATGAAGACTATATTAAGATGAACTAACATTAGGTAGGGTGAGTGTAAGGGTTAGGCTTCACTAGCAAAGTATTTTTCTTTTTAAATGTCTTCCTATTTGTTCAGTGTTCTACGTACACACGAGTCCGGTATAGAAAATAAACGGTAAATTGTGGTTTACGACTTTTAATACGTTCGCACAAATCCACAGAAACCTACATCTCGTGTATCCATTTTAGACACGACCTTAAATGGTGGACCTGTCTTCGCGTTAATCGATATCACGTGACACGTTACCTTTATCTCGGTGAACCGCAGCTGCAGGCAAAGATCAAGAAGAGGAGCCCTGAAAAATTGAAATATTTCTTGCTATTCTCGCTATTGTCGATTGATTACGTTATTATATCGCCGAGGAAAGAGATTTCTAATAAATAACTATATTATATTTGTTCAACTAACCGCCATTACTCATGATGCCTGTACGGAAAGAAGGTCAGTGTATGTCAAGGCGATGGTTGTATTTTTACAACAGAACGTTTACTTTGCACTAGTTGAGGGCTCGTATCATTTGTAAATCTTTTTGTTTACTATTTTCAGACGCTGAGCGGGCTCTTCAGCTCCTCGAGGGTTATCATTCGAAATTGACAAAGCCACAAGATCATGCTTTGCGAAGCGCCATTGAACGAGTGATTCGAATATTTCGAAGTCAACTGTTTCATTCCTTACTCGGTATGTATTAACCAAAGTTTAGCTGGTCTGTACGTTGTTCTAGTTCCGAAGAATACCGATTGCTAGATATTTTCAATTAATGTCGGTACCCGCGCGTCTGTTTATAATTTTAACCGGTTACGACACAGTAGACGAATGCTACAACAAGTGGCCAAAGTCGAAGAATATTATGACTGACTGAGCAAAGATTTTACTAGCCTATCTTCCCGTATTCTTTATGTCGTGAGTGCTTTTATCACAAGCCTTTATTCTTTCGTATCGCGCTTACTGGCGGCATTTCGGTTGTTTTAATACAGATATACAGGAATACTACGAAACATTGTTAACGTTTATTGACGAGAATAAACCCATGGAAGAAATTGAAATGGAGAGCAGAGAAGTTGCGAAGAAATGGGAGAACACTCCTGCAAATTACAGCGAAACTCAGGTAAGAAACGCCAGCAAAACAGCTTGTTGTGTGCGGTAGTTCTATGAAAATATACATGTATACAAGATGGGCTGTAGATCCGATTGTTGTCGTGTTGAGAATGTTGGGCGTTTTCTGTCAGCTTTAGTATGAATTTAATTTGAATTGTATTGATTCTTGTATTAACGTAGTTTATGCTTACTTGCTCAGTCTGTCTGTTGATCGACGTGCATTTTTATTATAAGCCAATAGTGTAAAATCAAGAAATGTAATAGTCATTCAATTACGGTTTGGCGTAATTGGAGTTTTGTGTAAATTACACAGCTTGTCTGTTCGCTAAATAAGAAATACTACTTATAGAAATATGTAACTTAACGTTTCTGTTTTTTAAGAAGTATTTTAAGTATTTGAGACCAGAAAAATCTTGAATCTGATTATAATTACTTGGCCAATGTATCATCTACATACTTGTAAGTTTGTCGTTTCCTCAGGGGTCATTATTGTTTCAATTTATAATAGAAAAGATGCCATGTCCGAGCCCTTATTTCCATATAGATTGTATCTCAACTAGTACTACTGCTTGGCAACAAGTGTATTGTTCATGAAGAATATTTCTTTGCAACTTGGATTGTTTTATTCTGGTTGCTACTGTATTGTGTGATTTATAGTTGGAGGTGTTTTTTTGCCAGTTGAGTACTCAGACATCTCAGACATTTAAATGTCCAAATATTTTTGGTTATAGATTTTATATACCGTAGGCAGATATAGATATTCTATCTTCGTTCCTTATTAGTTTTATTTGTCATTACATCTAAATTTCTTTCAACAAAGGCACTTTTATTTGTTGTTGGGTATATACAGTATTAGGCCTCAGTGGCTAATTAAAATGTTTAAACCTGTGTCACCAGGTGATACATCAAGAAAACATGACTTAAACCAAAAGCAGCCAACAACTTTGAAAAAGAATAAGATAAAACATAAAAAAATGTCAAATGTAAAATAATGGATCCTGAAGTAGATCCAGTATGCTGTATGCTAATGCAAGATGAAACATGTACAGTATAATGAAAACTATAACCGTAATATAATTTTCAACTTTATTTCAAAGTCATCTTCAGACAGGGTGAATATATAATAACATGCCGAGTCTATACAGTAGTATTATATATAAATGTCCAATGTTATATATAAATATTGGACTTTTATATGTACATAGCCTGTGTGCAGACTTTATGGTATATTGTAGTATATACAATTGTACAGTAGACCTTGTAGTTTATTGTATATTATTGAAATATAGCAAGGTTTGACTAGTGCTGAAATTATTGAACGTAGTTTCTAATGTTTCGAGCAAAGGCCCTTGCAGTACTCAAACCTTACTATCATTATTTCAATTTATATTTCAACACTGCCTACGCAGCTCACTACCTGTACTTTTATTTCACTATTGTGTATTCACCTTCTTTTAAAATGGACATTCAATATTGCCAAACATTGTCTGGCACAAAAAAGGAAATTGCTTTTGTTCCTGACAATTTGTTTGGTGTAACTGTAGTAATGACAAGTTCTGCAACTTGTGTTGCATTTTCATTACTACCAACCAAGTAATAGAACAAAATGAAATAAATATTTATAATCAATATATCACCCTATAATGAGTGTAAATATAATCTGAGAAATAAGAGAAGATTGAATCCACCTCTATCAGGAACAGAGAGACATAAAAAACCCAGTTTTATTCCATGTGCCATAAGCCTATTGAACGAATGAATGTATAGCTACTGTATTTTAGTCAATTGAATATGTTGTACCATATATATATACCTCTAACTTATAATTTCTGCGCTGTATATATTTCTCCTTGTTTTAGAATTCTATTTCTGTATTAATACTTTGTAATACCATTTGTATATTTATTCTTAAAGATGGTAAATAAAGCTTATTATTATGTTCTCTTGCATACAACTTTGCAATATTGATACACAACATTGCAATTTTCATTGGTGGATTCAATCAGCAACTTGCAAACACTTTATCATGATTCCTCTATGGGTTGCTTAAAATATTGGTTTTAAACATTGAACAACACATAAATGTGATGTTATACTTGAAGGTAATGGCTGTAACTTTATGTAGATTTTCACATTATCCAAAGTTTAGCATTTAAAATGATTTTTTAGGGCAACTCGTCAAGGAATCATGATAATTAAAGCATTTGCATGTTGCTGATTGAACCCATCAATCAAAATTGCAATGTTGTGTATCAATAATTATTGCAAAGTCACATGCAAGAGAACATTCAGTTTGACTATAACAATTAGGATTTAGGATAACAGTACACATTATTTTGTTTTGGTAATTTTTATTCAGCCTTGATGATTTGTCTTTTGAATCTTAATCTGAAGATTCAGTTTTGTTAACTTTAGTTTTTCAACACTGTTTTTCAGTTATAAATTTCCAACTTGGTCCTGTAATTCACCTTCAGTTTTTTAAGTTTTATTGTCAAGCGTTACTACTGTATGGCAAGAGAAGTGTCTGATTTTCAAACTTGGCACCACACCTTCCTATGTGATGGCCTTAACCCATTCTACCTGAGCCTGCCAAAAACAGCATCTTTATTTTTTTTACTCTGTCTAATGCCAGACAATTTTACTTGTTACAGTCATTTGCAACTCACTTTTCACCCAAATCTTTGGAAGTTCGTTCGGAAGTTTGCAAGTTCATTTGGAAGTTTGTTTGGAAGTTCTTGTTCATTTTGAACACTGCATTTAATTGGTTGCTTGGTTCCTAGCAGCCAATCAAATGCATAGTTCAAAACAAACTTTGAACTTCCCAATGAACTTGTGAACTTTGGAATGAATTCTGAAGATTTGGGTGAAAAGTGAGGTGCAAATGTATTACTGTTGTGTCTGATGAAAAATGCTCAAAATGCCAATACTATATTTTGTTTTACTGTATTTTGTTGCCAAAAATCTCAGCAATTTACCACCTTTTCACTTTACTACAGCCGTACAGTAGATTTAGGATGTTTATTGGTTTGATCTCTGTCTGGGACTCAGGAGGGTTCTCCTTTTGACAAGTAAAATCACATTAGACTGTAAAATGATTGTGCTGATTTTTTACTACAAAAGATCAGCCATGAATTAAAACAATCACCTAAAATATTAGTAATATTTAATCATACCGGTACTTGCTTTATAATTTTTCAGAACAAAGTGTTCTTTCTTACAGGACAACATGAATTCATTAAGCAAACCTCCAAAAATTTCTATCACAGCTGAAGAAAGCTTTCCTGTGAGTAATTACATTATATGGTAACTGTACACTTACAGTACTATAATCTATTGTACACATGTACTATTAAAAATTAATACACTGTGCATCCATGGGTCTTTTTTTAACAGTACAAAATGTGTAATGGCTTTCTAAAACAGGCACATGTACTGGTACAGTAACAGTGTGGTTGAGGTTAAGTCAAACAATGATAGAAATGGTAATAAACTTTAGTAAAGCACAATAAAGTTATCTAATAATACAGAAAACAGTCCATGATTCATAGTGATTTAGAGATAGTTTAACTAACACTGAACAGAGTTAATTTTTGTTAGGTTATTTCTGAGCAGTACTGTAGGTTTTTCTCAGAGAACTTAAATATTAAGAACACAATGTCACTTAATCTGAGCCAGTGAACTCGATGTAAGTTAAAATGTGATACCTGGAACGCTAACGAAGGACCAAAAAGTGAGGCAAAAAGTTCCAGGCCCCTGCGCGGTTTGCAGGTACGATTCAGTCTCCCACAAAATGTTTTTTACATGGCCGCCCGTCTTGAGCGAACTGCGAAGGCTCGAAAAAAGGTTTGAAAAAATTATTTATCAGACTAAACGGGCATTTAATGGTTTCCCATTGTTGTGCAGCGCTGTTGTTGTTTTATTTATTGTATAGCAGTCCAAAACTATACAGTAAATTAATTGCTAGGGATGAAAATAGGCTGAGAAAACAGACGTCCTTTTGCTGGCTAGGATGAAAACAGCCAGCCGAAAAGGTGAGAACAAGAGTGAGAAAGCTATTCTTGTACGAGTTTGAAGACGTATTGATACTTGATATTTCATAATATACATCTAATGTAATTTTCTTATTTCTGCTCCTTTAATTTCTTGTTCAGTTTTGTTAAACGGCCTTTTGTAACTAATGATATTTTAAGAAATATAAACTGACAACTTGATTGTTTATTTTTCACGTTTACTCATGGCTAGTTGTTGTTTTCGGTACGAATGCGGAATGCTTTTTAAACAAAATGAACTGATGAAACTGGTACTAACCTAAACGGCATATTCTATACTAAGTTTGTGTTGATTTTTTGTATCCTCTTCGGAGTGACGAAACTCTAATATATATGGTTTATAATATAACGAAAATTTGATTTAATTTCTTCACTGACAAACTTCGTGCACGTTTTGTAAAGACAATGACTTTTACTATAGCAACAAATAAACAATTACTGCATAATTAGTTCGGCAGCATAGCACAACCAATCAAAATTTAAAATGCACGTTTAGCAAAGCGTGATAAAGTGATTCAATAAACAATTTTTCAAACCTTAATTTCAAGTCTTCGCTCAAGACCGGTGACCGTGTAAAAAAAAAATTTTTGTGGGAGACTGAATCGTACCTGCAAACCGCGCAGGAGCCTGGAACTTTTTGCCTCACTTTTTGCCCCCCGAATGACTGGACGTTAGCGTTCCAGGTATCACATTTTAACTTACATCGAGTTCACTGATCTGAGCTAACAACTGTTATTGCAAAGATGGAGGGGAGTAGGGGTGGTGTGTGCTGTTAGGGCACTGCCTCTCACCAATAATTAAGCCCGGTTAGATGGGGTTAGTACTTGGATGGGTGACCATCTGCGAATAACCCTGTTCTCGAGCTTGGACCATATGAGTAGAGTTTAGTTGGTCTCTCCTGTGCTCTGAGGGTTTTTTTCCTGCTTCTCCCATTTTCCTCCCTCTGCAAAATCAACACCATCTGGGATAGGAGTGCCTGGCTTAGGGTAGTAGCCGATTAAAGAGGAGCCGAGTATAGTCAACCAATAGATAGATTTGTATACAGTACAACAATATTTGTATTGTATACAGTAGATTGAATCTTAGAACTTCATTGCAAAAAAAAAATTTGGTATGCTGAAAATGTTTTAGATTTTCTCACAACTTTGACTGTACAGTAAATATTTATTAACAACTTTATTTGGTAAATGGGCAATGTTCTATAATTTATATCATTTCTGATTGTACATTACAGTGCAGTATCAGAAAAATAGTATACGTACTGTAAATCATTATTGGTGTTTTTATAAATGTTTTTAGCAACCTGTAATTGTAAAAACACCAACAAGAAGAGATAGTGAGGAGGTTTGTAATTATACATTTTATAAAGTTTTCAATAAACATGTAAATACAGTTTATATTTTTCTAAAAATATTATTAAATTTTACTAGTTTAAAGTTGGAGGAGATTATGAGTATGAAGAAATTGTCCTAGAAAGGGTGAGTGATGATATGCAAAATGATATGTTTAATGAGGCAGTACACTTACTGTACAGTAGATTTTTATTGTGAGATTATTTGTGTTACACAGCAAAACATTGTGCACATATGATTGCCTGGACAGGGCCACCAAGAGAAATTGTGGGGCCTGGGACAAATTATCGATTTGGGGCCCCTGATGATGTTGACCACACATCATAGGGTCGTGTCAATGTGTTCTCAATTGATCCCCTGGGTTGGCTAAAAATCAAGTTAGTGTTACTGGTCTTTATGCTTTCTGGGCCTCATGTTTTCTTACGTCAAAAACTCAAATCTCAAAAATTTTTGGGGCCTGAGGCAACTTGCCCCCCTCCCCCTAGGTGGCCCTGTGCCTGGCCATTAGAAATTGTACAGTGTTCACAACCATAAAGAAACTTGACAACTGAATGGGTTGTGGAGTTGGACTTTTTTTTATCTGGAAGGCCTCTAGGATAAATACATTTTTAAATCATCTTGCTTTAGCCATAATAAAGTGTAATGTAATTGACTCGTGGAACCAAACAAAAGAGTGGTGATTTTTGTTACGTATAGGAATAGTTACTGAGACAAAGGTAACTAAGTATACAGTACTGTACAAGTAGATTAGTTACTGAGACAAAGGTAACTAAGGGGGCTTTCCATTTACACGGTTAGACCGGTCAGTCCGGTTAAATGGAACACGATTCGTTTGAGGCCTGGGATGGTCTGACTGAAAAATTTGGTCCTAATCAAAAGCAAGTCCATTCTGGCCGGACTGACCAGTCTAACCTTGTCAATTGGAAAGCACCCTAAGTATACAGTACTGTACAGGTAGATTAGTTACTGAGATGGAGGTAACTAAGTACATGTATATATATATATTGTACTTTGTTGGTTAGATCTTGAGACAGAGGTAACTAAGGTATAGAAGTCATGAGCGCATTGCCAAAACATTAAGGAATGACACACATGTTTAAGTATAGGTTCGTTATGAAGATGGAGGTGACTAACCTACATGTAGTTAGTTCCATGGGTAGAAAAAGGGACCATTGGTCCCAGAAAATTTTTTGGGTTCCCAGAACTTAAAAAAGTTCCAAGAAAGAAAAATGGGAAGCAACTGTTGATAAAAGAAAAAAAGATAATTAAAAAGAATAAAAAAAGAAAAAAAGAAAGATAGGATTATCAATTGTGGTAGTGTAATCATGGCACAGTTGGAAATAGTGAAATACAGAATGCAACATGTGAAACAAGTTGTTAAATTGTATGGCTTACTGTTTATCTAATACTTACTTTGAGAGATAAATCAACTGATGTTTTAATTGTTTTTATGTTGTAAAAATTTTTAATTATAGTACATTACATGTATATCTTATTCTTAAAGGTCAACTAAACCTTTTGAAGTTATATTTTCTTCTGAAAGGGTTATTATCGAACTTAGCAAAAGTAAAGAAAAATATGAATTTCGGGGTAAAGAAAATAATTTATCAGCGAAGCCTTCTTAGGTCCTCTTGAAGCATGACCGTGTTTCTAGGAGAATGGGTACTCCATTGTCTTTGACATCATACCGGTAAAACCCACCAATCATCTTGTTGTTTGTTACCAGTATGACATCAGAAGGTACTAGTACCAGTCTTTATTTCAACGCGGTCGTCGTTCACACGAGTTCAGCAAAAGGAGCAAAAACTTAGACAGTTCATAAAAGTGGAACCGAGTGACTGGTTTCAATTATTTCTTCGGTTTTAGATTGAACTTTTCCGACTTTAACGGAAAATAGAATAACCTGGAAAAGTATAGTTGACCTTTAATACTTCTGAAGACTTAAGTTGTTAAGAAAAATGAAGTATTCTAAACATAAGTTTTAAGGCAATATTATATTATTTTATATATTTTTAATATGCAAAGTAAATAATATAATAACCATGGCACATCAAAGAGAATCATCACATGAATGAACTACAGTAATATTTATTATTTACTATTTATTTTTTCTTGTGATAGGGGACAACAGGACTGGGCTTCAGCATTGCAGGTGGGACAGACAATCCTCATTATGGTAATGATCCAGGAATTTTTATAACCAAAATAATTCCTGATGGAGCAGCTGCTAGAGATGGCAGACTAAGGTGAGAGTTGACAACATGGAATTGTTGGGTCTGAAATTTTTGGGTACAGGCAGCCTAGTCCCTGGCTATCTCTCTTCGATGTTATATTATTTGCTAGGACGGGTGCTAGGTACCAGTCTCATTAAATATGTGCATGCTTTAGAACGACGGGACTAGGCTGGTGGGGTACAGGTATTATTACAGTATATGGCTTTTGCATATATTTCGCATATATTAATTTTGCTCTCATGAATTTCCAAGGTTTTTCCAATAATTCTGATCCAATATGTACAGTATCAAAAACTTGAAATAGCCATGTAATATACGATTTATTAACTTCATTTACTCGGCCTGTATGGGACAATATCAGTAGATATATTTGCCATATCATGTACACATATACATTCAAGGTTGTGGTGCTGCAATGCTTTACATAAAAAAACTATGCTTTACACAAAAAAGATGTTCCGCTATGTTGTAAGACGTTACACTATAATAACACGTTCCGCTATGTTGTAAGATGTAACGTTACCTTACAAGACATCCCGCTACGTTGTAAAACGATCCGCTATGCTACTGTATAAAACGTTCCGCTATACGCTATATTATACGCTTCATTTGAGGACAAAAACATATTCTCCAAACTGGCAGTAAAGTGGCGCGTGATATTTTTCTGTCACAACAAATAAGGCGCGTGAGAAATGCGCACATTGTTAACGCAATGCCCAGGCTTGTCCCTTCCCCCAAAGCCAGTGCTTGTTTCTCCCTTAGAAGAGTAAGTTCATAACTGGTCTATGGTTTTGAACATAACAAGAGCTAATTTTTTACGTGTATTACTGGATCATCAGATTAATATTTTTGTAATTGAAATACCATAAAGCATGAAATAAATATGACATGCTTTTTCTGAATCAAGTCTATTACATGTATTTCTCTGATAGATGTAAGGTACAGCACGCTCAGCCTTTGGTTTCATCAGATAACACTTACCTCGGTCTGCATAATTCTTCATATCATGCAATTGCTCTTCCAATAATTGCCTGGCTATAGTATCTCACTTGGGCAATGCTAAAATTTTAAAGTCTTGTATCCTGGTTTTTAGTATTATTGTACAGACGTCCACAGTACATTACATGTACATAACAATCAGTTATTTTCATTATGTTTTGTAGTATGTATGTTTTGTAGAATGACTGGAAAATGCTCATTGTATCTTATATTTTATTTACTTTTTTACAGAGTAAAGGATTGTATTTTATCTGTGAACAGTACAAGTACCGTGAATGTTCCTCACCAGGTTGCTGTAGATGCTCTGAAGGCTAGTTCTGGTGTGATAACATTACGTGTCAAGAGACCTCACGGGGAGTCAGCTGTTGAACCAGATAAACGTCTGGAAATAACGCTATCAAAAGGAACCAAGGGTCTTGGTTTTAGTATTGCTGGAGGAGTGGGAAATCAGCATATCCCTGGAGATAATGGGATTTTTATTACCAAGATCATTGAAGGTGGTGCTGCTGAACACGATGGAAGACTGCAAGTTGGAGATAAAATATTAATGGTATGTCCTCTGATGTGCAACCCTATTCTTTAGAATTGCAGGACCTATACAGTACCTCAAATCGAAATATAGTAACGTTTGAGTACTGCCGAAATTATTGAACGTACAGTGTAGTCTCTGACGTTTCGAGCGAAGGCCCTTCGTCAGAGAGAAACGTAAAGAGTGTAAACAAACAACGAGCTATATAAGAAAGACTATAATTGGCCTATTCCGCCCCTTGACACCTGGCATGTAAACAAACTGCAAGGTGACTCACCTTCGACGTATCTCCACTGGCGAAATAAACGTCTACTTACAATACTCACCATATCGTTAATTGACTGCCATTGCTCTGCAAAAGAAGGCAGGGTTTTATCCAAGCACTTTTTCAATCTGGGATTGAGTTTCAATACTCAATCTTGAATTATGCGAATAAATTAATTTGTGTATGCACGACAGCACGATACAATTTATTAAACGACATTTGATTTCTTTGACTTTCAAATCTTGACTTTTTCCAAGTATTTATCTGTTGTTATTAATACCGTTTTACACTTCACCTTTACAGTCAAACCGGATGTTCGTTACCGCGCAACATTGCAATATTGAGAGCAACATTGTAATGTTTATTGCAATCGGTACACAGCTACAGTGTAAGTTGCTAAAAATTCGCATTCCGTGTACCGATTGCAATCAACATTGCAATGTTGCTGTCAATATTGCAAGGTAGCGCGGTAAAGAACATCCGGTTTGACTGTAAGTATGAACAGTACCAAATTACCTATAAGTTAGGTGTTTTTTTCTCCATGAAACTTCGACTTCCAGTAAGTTTTATTCAATAGAGATTTCGTCTACAGACAGAAGCCACAATCCTTTTGGTCAGCGCAAAGGATCGCAGCCCCCTTAGCTACTTCATGTTAGGTTGGCTGAGTGACTTACATGTAGACGAACAGTCGAACATTTTACTGCTCAGGGCAATTGACAAAGGCAAACACATCCGAGACATGCTCTCAGAGACTAATACTATAGAAAACTGCAGTCTCCTAGACAGCTTAACCAGGGTGGAAAGTTTGTAGGTTGCGCCGAAGATCTTCGGCGTGGTTTATTCGTGAATCTACGTTATATTGGCGCAGAAATATACGTAGTATCCTGGCGTCGCGTGGCGCACATTTGTTCTAATAATTACACCAAAATGACTAGACTTTCCCAAAGTCCTTCCCAGTCTTTTTTTCGCGGTTTGCTTAATTTTTCTGCTAAACTGAACCCGATGAAATTTGAGCGAAACGTCTCGGCTTCACAGCAAATGACCTTCATTATTTAAAAGTTAACTGAACGATTTTGTCTCAATACAAGCGAAAATATTATTAAACGATCCCAGCCACATTTTGATAATGAAAGTGAAAGTCAGAAACCGTTGGCCAATCATAATAGAAGCGGAAGTAGCAGAGACATAAGCCAATCAGAACATTAGTCCGCCACACGGACTAGAGAATCGAATTTATTTTTGAATGGATTGTCCACAGACTGTCTACTCTTCTCCCGCACACCCAATCTCGTTCCCAGAGCCCACGTTCCCCACCTGGGAACGAGAGACTCTGGGATAATCCGTTTCAAATCACAGGATTCTTGTTATTCCGGTTGAGTACGCATGCGTAAATATCCGAGAGTCTCTCGTTTCCCGGGTGGGGAACGTGGGCTCTGGGAACGAGATTGCCACACCCCCTAAAGACAGTCTGTTTACAGGCTAATACTAAACAGAATTGTCCAGTAAAGTTTAATTTGTTTTTTGCTGTACAAGCTGTCGTAAGTAGTTAAACTCAGAATCCACAAACTTCCGAGTACTAGCCGGACGCTCTTGAGCCACTGGAACTCAGATAGTAGACCGAGGTTGTTTATGATTACCCTGCGAGAAGAGCCTTCTTTTCCTTATTTCTTCGCTGAGAGAGAGGAAGAAAAGTAGGCTCTGCTGTATTCGTGACTGGTTTCCATTGCGCATGCATGTCAGTTGCTTGGTTACAATCTCGAACCCAGTCCCAATCAGAGCAGAAAACAAAACGAGAACCGGTTAAACGGGTCTTAAACGGGTTACTTCGTCCTAAATCTTGGACGAAACCAAACGCGAATACAGCAGAGCCTACTTTTCTTTCTCTCTCTCAGCGAAGAAATAAGGAAAAGAAGGCTCTGCTCACAGGGTGGTTTATGATACATGTACCTGTATAACTGTACCTGAAAAAAAGTCGAACCATACGTGTGTCACTTCAAGCCAAAACAATACTAACGTAGAAAATTGTCTGGTGTTAGCCAGAATAGAATATCAAATTTTTCCCGATACGGACCAATCATATTTGGTAAATGACTTATTTATACTATTTTAGAAAGTTTTAATATGTTTGCGGGTTGTTTAACCTGCATGGTCCGTACTGCTCCGGTACGGACCTCGCGCTAGCCAATCAAAGCGTGATTTGGAAGTACGCACCTAAAGTTTGCAGTAAAAAACTTCTGGCAAATTATGTTACTATTTCAGGTGAACAATGCATCATTGGATAATGTAACCCATGAACAAGCAGTTGGAATTTTGAAATCATCCAGCGATACGGTTGTCCTGTTGGTGTATAGGGATGACAGTACATTCTTTTTCGAAGGAGCATCCCCACCCCAGTCACCATCGCAGGAAATCAGTAAGTTATAAGCATGAGCTTTTTCGTTTTGTATCACTATATGTACCAACGACAGTATGCTTACAGACCGAGAAAACGAGGTTAATAAGCCTTTTTATTATATGGCTTTTGGTTTGTTTTCTTATCTGTTTTTAGTTCTATGTTTGTCTTGATCAGGTGTCGCTGTTCACTTTAGTTCTTACTTTTGAGCTTGTTCGTTTCGCTTCATGTTTACACCTGTTAGGCTTTTATTTTTCGCTTTTAAATAAGAAGTTTTTTATAAAAAGAAACACTGATGTTTCAGGACGTATTATTGTTCAAAATTTTCCAACGAATATATCTAATTCGCTTTTATTTTCATTCAAATCAACTCAGTAATTTTCCCGCCAAAACTTGCAGGTCATTAAAAAGGACGTAATGCCCTCTCACAGTGCCGAGAGGGCATTACGGCTTTTTCCGGACCTCTCAGCAACCAATCAGCGTACGCCGTTTGGCGTAATGACCCGAAAACAAGCCCAGCCTTATAATAATTAGCTTTATTCTTATTCAAACATTTCGTATTGTTTCACCACCCCTATAGGGCCACCGATCGTGTAGGTGAAAAGACCATATTACATCGTCAAAAACTGATTAATAATTTATCAACGTACGCAGGGTCAATAAGACTAGAGGGGGGCATTGGCGCCAAAAATGCGAGGAAAATTGAACGCCGCCATTAGAGGGGAAAAAACGAGCTAAAATTCGTCTAAAACAAACCTTTTACTAAATTTTCATCACGATTTTTTTAAGAAAATAAAACTTTTAGATTTTTGGTCTTATTACTATTATAAATTCTGACCTTAGTTCTTTATTGAGGCGTCTATTATCTTTGTTGAATTTTTCCACACCTTGGATATAAATTGTGGCCGCCATTTTGAAGTACCCATTCGTGCAAGGGCATGCTTTTCCCCTCTAATGGCGGTGTTCAATTTACCCCGCACATTTGACTGGACTCAGCATAGGAATGGCCCCTCTAGTCTTACATTATGATCTCTATGCGCAGGGTATCGTTTTTACCGTCATTCAAAAAAATTATTTTATTGTGTTTAAGATACTTGCAGCTATCGCCTCGTGTTTTAACCCCGATAAAGCACTGCTGCTCGTGTTTTAATCCTTCAATCTGCTTTAAATATATATTTCAAATTAAATGATAATTGTATTGGAATTTAGTGTTGTGAAACTATTAGCATCTACATGTTTTAAACTTGATAGTTTCAGATGTTAGACCTCCAGGACAGTCGGAGACAGAAAACATACCACCCGCTTATGAAGACGTTGTTAATGAGAATGAACCTATCCAGGAATTGTCTTTCGAAAAAAGTCCTTCATTGAACGGAGTATGTGAAAGCCCGTCATCAACTCCCGCCATTATTGTTGATGAGGAAGAACTCACAAGGTACTGAACTTGAAGTTATATATCATACACGAGGAGGAGTGTTTCATCAGGATTTCCAAACACCGAGACTTTTGTTGAAAACCGAGACGAAGCCGAGGTTTTTGAACAAATTTCGAGGTGTTTGGAATCCTGATGAAACACTCTTCCGAGTGTATGATATAGCTTCTCAAACAAATCAGTATTTTAAGAGAAAATCGAGGCGAAAGTTGGTTTAATTTATGTAATTTCTTCCTCCGATATCAAAACCTCCGTCTCGGTACTGATTTCCTTTGTTTTCGGTTCATGAATTATTAATGAATTTGAGAACAATGTATTACAGTCAAAGTGGAAATACCTTCAGTTATATATTTATATATATAACTCATTAATAATTCATGAGGAAAACACAAATGAAATCAGTACCGTGTCTGTGGTTTGGATATTTGATACTGCAAACTTTCGCCTCGATTTTCTCTTAAAATACTGATTTGTTTGGGATGCTATACAGTACGTCAAACAATGTATACCGTCTCGGTGTTCGGATATCCTGATGAAACACTCCTCCTCGTGTATGGATATATTACATATATAGCGTTTTGTAGTATAATTCAAACTGTCAGCAAGGATTGGAGTTTATGAACAAAACTTACTTGTCCTGTGCATCTTTAAAATATGGATAGTTCAGAATATTACTCAAATTCACTCTTACATCACATTAACTCTTCTTAACCTGACACTGCGAATTAAAACCGCATGTATATATATACGTTGTAATGATTCCTCCTGTAACTGTGGCGTCACACATTGAATCAAACTGCGTTCTCGTGTTGACGTTCTACGATCGTAATTACTTTGAAGTTAAAAACTGAGCGCTTTCTTAACTTAATGAGCTTATAACTAAAATGTCAGAAATTTTTCGATAGTTTTAGATTGTAGAACGGGAAAAAATTGCGAATGTTTCAGTTGATAAACTTTAATTACGTAACGTCGAAAGTAGTTGCCCAGTTATCCAAACCAGGGCTCGTATATCTACAGTGTATAGAAGCGTTCGACAATTTACCCACTAAGATCGATTAAGGTTGATTTTGTGGAGGAAGGATAACAAGTGAACATGGAAAAAAAACCTTGAAGCGAAGGAGAGAACTATAAGCTCTTCTCGAGTTCCTAGATTGAAGTCATTGAACAGGCGGTCAACTATCCAAGTGCTTTTAACTCTGTCTAACTGGGATTAATTATAGTTCTCAGCGGTGTGAGGCAGCTCGCTAATAGCACACACCATTCCGTCTGTGCTACCTGCGTACTCTGCACCTGAGGTCTTGCTGAGGCTCTGCGTGCAACTTCAAATAACCAATATCCAAACTGTGTTTATTTATATTCATGTTCTTTCTGATAAAAGTGACTTGCGTTATTGATTATAGAAATAGAGTTACATTATTCAAATTTTTGTGCGACTTTTTGTATTTATTCTTTTAGAGAACCCAGAACGGTCGTTCTTACTAAAGGACCCTCAGGACTCGGATTTAATATCGTAGGTGGAGAAGACTGTGAAGGTATATTTATTTCTTTCATCTTGGCTGGAGGTGTTGCTGACCTTAGTGGAGAGTTGAAGAGAGGCGATCAGATCCTTTCGGTAAGATGGTTTTTTTTTCATCTCGTCTTTTTTTGAACTGCACTTTATTGAAAAATCATTGTATCTATAGACAACTATATCATTTCTTGGCTATCATATTGAGCGGAGTACGTATACGTATATATAGAAGTTACAACACATTTCATTGTTTTGTGCTCCCGACCTCTGGTATATTTTCCACACGTTGTTCAACTTTTGATGTCAGGGTTAGTTGCATGCAGCTGTAAGCAGTAGCACAGAGACAATTGCGTAACACAACCTGCGATGAACACCAAAAAACATGCGAAAAGTATAACTCATGGGTGCACCTTACAATGAAATGGGTTGTGAACTAAAGAACGTGGTGTGATTACTAGAAATGGAAGTAAACGGTTCAATTCTCCTTCACGTTCTTTTATATTCTGTTTAATTTATCACGTTTATGACCGTTTTGACATTTTTTTTTGGTTTGCGTTTTGAATTCAAAAGTTTGCAAACGGACATCGTTACATGTTTCATTATCGCAAAGAAAACATGGGGGTATTTTTAGAAGCATTGTCTTCAATAAATAATATATGAAGTTCTATATATTTGTTCCTAAGATTCCGGGATACTTATTTAAATTAGTGACTTATCAGCAGTCTGTGCAGCTGTCATCTTTAGGGTGACGGCTTTTTTAACGGTCTAATGATAAATAAAACAATCGTGATTTTCGAGTTGATGTGAATAAAAATATCACGGCTAGGGTATTATTTTGAACAATAATATGTCCTGGGACATTAGAGTTACTTTTTTTGAAAACTGTTTATCTCAAATAAATGCCTAACAGGTGTAAGCATTCTGCGAAACGAACAAGCTCAAAGGTAAGGTAAATGCGGCAACATAACCGGAAGACGAAGCAAAAAACAGTAGGAAACGAAGCGAAAAGGCATATACACTGCAAATAAAAAAATTTAAGAAAAAAAATATTTTCAGAAAGAAAATCTATTCAGATTTTCTTGTCCCGTCTGCAAGATAATCTTGCTGGGTTTTCTTGACAAGATATTTTGTCTTAAAACAAGATTAAATATCTTAAACCAAGAAATATAATCTTAAAATAAGAAAATTTATCTTGACAAGATTTGGAGGTTTTTCAGTGTAATAAATTCCTTAATAACCTCGTTTGTTTAGTCTGTACAGAAAATAATTTCTCCGTTTTTTACGCCTGGTTTAATCCAGTTTAAGGTCTTCGTTAAGGTTTGCAGGGTCATTTCTGTAAAGCGCTCTCAATTCGTCAGAATTTATGCCACAAAAATAAAATAGGTATCGTTAGAAAGCTATGAATTTGTAGAATACATTGGTGTCTTTGGTTTCGCGATAAACACAAACCGTTAATAGTTGTGAATTTTTTGTTCGAAATCTTTTTTTGTAGTTTGATTCCGAGATAAATTTCCAACAAAACAGTGTCAGCGTTTTTTGATATGTCGAGTTTTGCCGATTTTATTGACGACCAAAGTTAAAAATGCTGTTTTTCGACCAACACTCGGACAAAATAAGTCATAAATTCGAAACGGAGAAACAAACATAAGTCATAAATTCGAAAGGGAGCACGGGTGGCGTGTGTTATTAGGGCGCTGCCTCTCACCCATAGTTAAGCCCGGTTAGACCACTGATCTCAAATAATAGACTCATTATACTGGATAGAGCATCCGGTGCTCGCTGTGAAGTCGGAATAAATTAGCGGCGGCCATTTCAGGTGGGACCCACTTGGGTTTCATACAGCCACTTTTAAGTTCTCCCATAGCGACAGGTACATGTCACAAAAATTTAGCTGGTTTTCGTTAAAAATCCAATCATTTAAAGCGAAAACCAGAGGCGAAAACTATGATTCAGCAATATTGTAGGTCCCACCGGATATGGCCGCCGTGAGATTTTTAGCCTCACTTCCGACTTCAATTTTTGCCACGCGCGAAACAATAGATGCTCTATCCAGTATAATGAGTATATTATTTGAGATCAGTGGGTTAGACGTGGTTAGTACTTGGATGGGTGACCGTCTGGGAATAGCCCCGTTCTCGGGGTGGGGACTCATGTGAGTAGAGTTTAGTTGGTCTCTCCTGTGCTTCGAGGGTTTTTCGCCGGGTTCTCCGGTTTTCCTCCCTCCGTAAAATCAACACCTATAGGTCTTAGCTGTAAATGGAGGACCCCACCAGCTCTGCTGAAAAACTTATCCTCCTTAAATAGAAAGAATAATAATAATAATAAAACCAGGCAATAAATAAAAAACGCTGACACCGTTTTGCTGGACATTTATCTCGGAATCGAACTGCGAAAAAATGTTTTGAACAAAATGAAACGCTTTCTTAAGTCGCCCCGAGTGAAGCCCTCTGGTTTTAATTAAAAAACACAAAACAAAACAAAACAAAACAAAAGAGTCGAGCACACGCCATTTTACGCCTAATAGAAAGCCGGCTTTGGTATGAGCTATGGACTGGAACTAATTAGAAATCTATTCAACACCAACAAAAGAAAGTGGATTTGCGAAAATAATCGTCTATAGTAGAAACATGACTTCAGTATTAACATACACTTGCAACTAGACATTATTTTTTAATTATATACAGTATGCGACTTCGAGATCTTTGCATTGCAACACAGTTGTTCCGTTCTCGCTAATATATATTATTTTCTCTAAGTTTTTTTTTACATACCGGATGTATGTACATGCATGTAATTCATGCACCTTATCTTTATCTTCAGGTTAACGAAACTGAACTAAGCAAAGCAACTCACGAACAAGCAGCTTTAGCTTTGAAAGGATCGGGCAGTATTGTTACTATCGTCGCCCAATATAAACCCGAAGGTAAGTGAACCCGATATTATATTTTGGATAACTGAAATGTTGCACAGACATAGCTATTTTAGAACTATAAGATAAAATATTTTTTTAATTTGTAAATGTTGTCTGTAGATGGTTGCTAATTTATTGTTAGTCCTTAACTATACGCTGCCAAGGCGTTTTTCAATATGTTCTTATAGATATCCAAGTACTGTAGCATCGTTTATCGAGATGTGTATATATTCAAACATGCATGCGATATATACGATACAGTGTATTCTATATAGAACGATCAAAATATTGTCTTTGGCTTGGATGATTGCGCTTGTGCTACAGTGTATAGTTATATTCCTAAACTGTGATGCCAATAGAAGTGTTCTTTTTTAAATGTTTTTAGATAAACAAATCGGTTATCGAGACGTATTCAGATATATCCATATAACTTATTTTCACTATATTTTAATCCTCCTGATTTACATGAAACTTTTGAAACTTTTAGACATTCGCAGAACTGCTTCTATTCAAAACATTCTACAGTACGGCTAGCGGCTGCTCATGTTTTAAATATTACATATACTATACTTCCATGTATATACAATTCTATACTTATACTATTGATTAATTTGATTTATTAAGCTTTGCCATTACAAACATAAAAGTAAGAGATTTTACATTTTGAAAGTTGGCGAGGAGGCCTCCAGAAACCATCAGGCTTATTAGTTGGGGGTCTCCTCATAAAAGTTTACACAAAGAAATAAAATTTAATGTTGTACGAGTATGAGAGCGGACTACGCATATATGTACATATATATATACACACGTATATATACTGCATACACACTTAGGATTTATTTAGCTTTGCCATTACATACAAGCATAAGTATACGCATACTATTTTTACTATACATATACGATGTATCTATACTAGGCTGTTACGGTTTATTCGTCGCAACACTGATATATTGTTACGCAGTTCGCGGTGATACCAAACACAATCTGCATTAAATGAGGGAAATTAATCGAAGTACTCGAAAATTCGACAGTGCCTGACGAGTGGTGTCGACCCGAATTATTGTAGTGAGTAAATATACTTAAGTGGCTCCAGCTTTTAAATGTTTATATAGCTGATTCTGTCGTGATAATCACACAGAAAATAAAGTAATGAGCTGAACGTCCTAGAATTAAGAACAATATGACAACAATATAGTTTAGAAACTCTAGACCAATATTGACGGTAGTGTTTATTAAAGAAGAAAGGAAACCATTGTAAACCCCAGTAAGAACTTCTTTCGAATAATATTGGAAACAATGTGTTTCTTCGAGACCGCCGTTGTTACCCGAGGCAAACCCGTGCAGTCGTGCATAGGCCAAGTGTTCCTTTTCAAAATGATTCAATTTTTATGAATTACTCAATGATCTACTTCCGCTGTCGAATTCCTCGATAAGGTGTCAAATAGCGCAAATTATTTAACAGAACCAAGACAAACTGGAAAAACAAAGACGACCTGACTTTACTTCTCAAGGGCGGCAGAACAGGGGGCTAGGGGGTTATAGCCCCCCCCCCCAATATTTCTGGCAAGGGGGCTATAACCCCCCGCCCTCCCAATGCAATATCTTTTAAAGTGGACTAAGAAAGACCTAAAATTTGCTGGGGTGGAGGGGGGGGGGGGGAGGAATACACTCTTTGTCATTCTATTGCCGAATTAGCCCCTCGAATATAAAACACCTTCCGCCGCTACTTCTGGTTTTTATATTTTTCTAGGGGAAGATGCGTTGTTCCCCATTGCTATAGGTGACGCAGGAAACATCACGATTTTCAGACCGCCATGTATGCAAGATTTTTTTTTGTCAGTTGTCATTCAATCAAAAAGTTAGAAAAACGTACTTTGACACTTGTATAACAAAATTCTTTGTGCTTTGTAACATTTTAAGCTTTGCAACATTTTAAGCTTACGAAATATAATGTCTTCTCCTTTTATCAAATTAAAGGGTTCAATCTAAAAAATCTAAAGAACAAATGGGTTATATATTGTTTTCATAATTTTGGCCAAGAGAAAGCCCAAAGGCAATTAATGTGACTACTTCAATCGTAAACACCGTAAAATCCTACTATAGTACTTTGCCTGCGTCTCCGTACTTGCGACACTTGCAGTATGTTAGTTGATATGTCCTAACACCTAGAGATAAAAAGGGCACCTGGGACGAGCCCCCTAGTTAGGGAATCAAGCGCGGGTATGGCTGGTGTGGGTATAGTTTGGTGTGGGATCAACAGATCTTTTTACTGCATGTGTTTTTACATTTTGAAGTTGGATAATTTTTTTTTATGAAACACAGAGTATAACAAATTTGAAGCTAAGATTCACGACTTACGAGAGAAACTGATGAACAGCACAAACAGTACAGGATCACTTAAGACGTCCGCAAAAAGACAGTTGTATGTCAGGTAAGAGGAATAGTATACAACAGTGATGTCATTAGTTCTAATATGGGTAAAATAACGCAACGAATAGACCTTATTCCAAAATGGCTGCTGAATGAAAATTATTTTATATACATATAAATTAGCTCTTGAGTTTAGTTAGTGCGCGGCGATGGCTCTGGGTACGAGATTGCTCTTTCGTTGGCTACTACGGGGCATGGCACGAGCTGTTAGCGCGCTGCCTCTTACCACTGAAGATAAGCCTAGTCGGTCGAATGGGGTTGGTACTCGGACAGTGAACTCTATATAAGGACTGGAACGATACCTACAAACCAAATTTTGAAGCCGTCATGGAGGCTGACATGCAGGGCGGTCCCAGTCCTCTTTATATTCAAGAAAATCTTTATTTTTTAAGTTACAAAAATTTTGTTATGAACCAATTACAAAGAAATGCAAACATGCTACAGTAATAGATACTTTTTCTAAAGGCTTTTAGCAGCAAAAACGTAGCTTGAATATTTGACAAAAAAACACATTTTGAGTCCGAAACCGCACGGATCTCTTGATTTTTTGTAGGGCAGCTCCAAGTGTTGAGTCAGTTGAGGTATCAAAAGTCCAGAAAAAAGTCTATAAACTATCTTGAATCAAATAAAGATCGCATTAATCATGGCTAAACCTACTGAAATCTAGTGGCTATAATCTGTCGAGCATATGGATGCTGACATGATGAATGAAAACCATAAATATTAAATTTTCTGAACAGTCAAAAAATCGAACAAAACACAGAAATACGAACCGACAGTGTTTTAAAGGCATCAAAGATAAAAAATATATGTGGTCTTACAATTATTCAAAAGGTATGAGGAGGCTATTCATAAGAGCAAAGGCACAGCTTGACAGGGTTGCAAGAATTCATAACATAAAGACGAATAAATACTAAATATAACCTGAATTTTCGTCAGGAGTTTCCATCAATCCAAGCAAAATTTTGCTTTCGTTTGGCAATATATTTCCTGCTTCAATCTATTTTTGCCAGCAAACATACCTCAGACAGAAAGGACAATGATTCTAATACATACTGACTTCGTTATATCAATTCAAAAGAAGTTCAACTACAAAAAAATAAAAAATTCTCGCTGGGCCATTGTCTGTTTTCTACCGCTCCTTGGACGTTGGTCAGACGTTCATGTGTTGCCCCCAGCAGCCGGAAGTTTGGCTTCATCCAATCATAGGGCCGACCGTATGGAGGTATCGTTCCAGTCTTTATATAGAGTTCACTGTACTCGGATGATTGATTTCATGTGAGTAGAATTGTTGGTTCTCTCCTGTGCCTCGAGGGTTTTTCAACGGGTTTTCCTCCCTCCGCAAAATCAACACCATCAGGGATAGGAGTGGCGCCCATGCACCCACCCGTGCCTCCCTAATTAGTTCTTATGAATTCGTTTTCATGTGGAAATTCAAAAGAAAAGGTTTTTTTCTTAATTTCTAGGGCATTATTCGACTACGATCGATCTAAAGATAGTGGCTTACCAAGTCAAGGGTTAAGCTTTAACTATGGTGACATTCTTCATGTTACTAATGCCAGTGATGATGAATGGTGGCAAGCTCGAAGGCTTGGTCCAGATGGCGAGGAAGAGTCAAGAGGAGTGGTACCGAGCAAGAAAAGGTATTTTATATAAAGTGGCTATTGGAGTTTTGGTTCATGCATGCTTCCGTTTTGTTCTCATGCCGTTTTCTGAAGCCATAAATGTCACATGTTTCGATTATATATGATCTGAAAACTCGGCGATGTGTTTCTTCAGTTTGTGCATTTACCGAACAGATTGTATTTTCTGTATAATATGGCAAGCCTCGAGAGAGCATAAAGGTAAGAGAAGGAATGTATAGTAATGGGGTCTAGTTCTATCCTAATTCCTCTTAAGTTATTTTTAAACACACCTCCTTTCGTAAAAAGAAATGGCGGCAAAAGTCTTATAGGAGTGAAGTACATCTTGTAGAAGAACTGAAGAATTGTATTACAAGGACGTTTCTTTAAAGGTTTTACTCTGGAATTGAAGACAGTCAAGACTCCTCTAAAACAAAAAAACAACATAATATCTGCGAGACGTTCTCTGGCCGTAAATATTTAATTTAAAAACGAGCTTTCGACTGCCAGTCTGCAGTCTTTGACGGGTAAACAATAATGAGTGATAATGAGTACGTCTACGGTTTAGAATTACCGTGAACAAACATATATAAATAGAATAGACGGTTCCGCCTACAGTTTACAATTACAATTAAAGAACTGCAATTGTATGGTAACGTCTACGGTTACAATCATAAATATAAGTGACAGTTCCACCTACATCAAACTCTATAAAGTCTGATAATTGTTCTATTTTTTAAGTAAAAAACGGTATTGTTCTGGTAAATGTTTTGATTATTGTCAGAATTGGTGGTGATTGCAGTATGCCAGCAGGGGCGGATCTAGAAATTTTCGTACGTTAGTCAAAAATTCTGAAATGGTATTTTGGGTGTGGTCCTTTTTTATCATAAAAAGACACCCCCCCGTGACACGATCGTTCACGGTATTTAATTTCGCGATGGACAATATTTCGAAGAAATTTAGATTTTAGAAAGAGCTGTTTCGCCCCATATCAGGGCTCATCAGCATGCCTAGGAAACACAAATTGCAATATATTTTCAGCATATAGAGCAAAGTGGTAATTCCGACATGGACAGCCCTTATAAGGCTGAACAAAGAGCAGACTGGTTTTAAGGCGCCAGAGACTCGCCTTTAGAAGGAGTTTGGTTAGAAAAGGTTGACTAAATGGGACATTTCTTGGACATGAAATTGCTCAATTTTCATATCATCCCAGTCAATATACGCACATATACACACACGCATACAGGGATTAAAGGAGGTGATTAAAGATAAAAACATAATCAATTGACCACCCAATTGTCAAAATTAAAACATTTAAGAAATGGCAACTAGTCTCAGTCAATCAATTTGCCTTATTTGCCACAAATTCACAATTGCACAGATCATGTTACATGTAACAAAATGGTCTATATGATGCCAGACCATGTGGTCCGGTGTTCAGGTGTTATGAACAGCATTGGCTTAGCCGATATTAAAAATAACATCAACCAGAGCTTGCAAATAGCCAAATACACAGCAATATACAGCAGTCGAATATATAAGACTAATATATACAAGACTAATATATACAAGACTAATAAGTGGCTCATACGTTTAAATGTAAATAACCTTTTGACCGGCCGCAGAATATACGCATAATGCAAATTTCTGAATTTCATACGCAACTCTTGCTGGCCTTTATATATAATATATGTAATAAAACGATATTCGATAACAAAAACTATGACTTATGAACTAACGTAAATATAATCTCCTTACCTTATCGCTGTACACTTCTTAGTCTTATTTCGCTGACGAGCAACACTTGGCACATAGGACTCCGATGCAAAATTTCTAGCGAGGCTGAATTTGCCATCTTGAATCGTAGCCAAAAGGTCTTCAACAGACCTTGTATTTGAAGCTTCTAATCGCTTCAACAGATCTACGTTTACCTTTGCTAAAGATGCTAGATCGTTAGCTTTAAACGCGGTCTGAACAATTTCAAAAATAGACATTTCTCGAGTCGTATAAATTTGACAATTTTCGAACAGAAAGACTGTAATACAGTAATACTCACTGGTATTACTGAATAATGCGAAATACCCCACGCAGCGAATGAGTCAGATCAAGCAATCGATGAGGCAACGCATAAGGCAAAAAATATGCGCCAATGAGAGCGGAGATTTTTTCTCAATCACCCAATCAGAAAGCTCATATATTGCGTAAATAAGGCAGACCCCCGCGAAGATGATGCAAAATGCATCCCGACCAATCAAATGGCTAGGATTTGTTCCAAATAACGCGAAATTCACGCCGATGACCGCTGTTTTGACTTTTTTACATAAGGCTCGGGCACTGCACGAATTTTCATAACTGGACTATTTTTCAATGTGATTTAGATGTATTACGTAAATTACGTAATTGCTCCGAGTTGTCGCTGTATGCAACATTATAACTGGACTATTTCTCGATGTTAATTAATTAATTAAATTGTTAATTAATTAATTAGTTATCTGTGGAAATTTTACGTTAGTCGCGTGACTCATTTGACTACCCCTAGATCCGCCCCTGTATGCCAGGATTCCAGAGTTGCCCTGTACCGGTAGTTTGCTTTGTCGATTATTTGGCTGTTGTTGAAGTCAATTCGGTGGTCGTAGGTCCAAGCATGTTTGGCTATGTTTGAACCACTCTTGTATTGTTCGACATTTCTCATGTGTTCTTTCTTCCTCGTTATAAATGCTCTGCCTTTATCACTCATTAATGTTTACCCGTCGAAGACTGCAGACTGGCAGTCGAAAGCTCGTTTTTAAATTAAATATTTACGGCGAGAGAACGTCTCGCGCGAGAGAACGTCTCGCAGATATTATGTATAATCCTCGTCGCGCTTCCAACATTTAAAAAAAGCAACCCAGTTTTATCTTTTCTAAAACGCTTGTTAGTATATATGATGTAATAATATAAACGTCTAAAGCCATTCTCGACTGCTCGACATGTCGCGAGTTACGCGCGAGGATTATCTCGTGAGATCTAAAAATAACTTAAATTCAGATATGACTAAGACCCATTACTATACATTCCCTCTCTTACCTTTATGCTCTCTTGCAATCAATTTGGCTTTAATTTATGTACTGTAGTCTTTCGTCGTCACGTGTCACAGAATTTGAATGTCGTTTTATTTTTATTTTGCTCGTAAGAACTACATTAACAAGACTATATTGATTTTGCAACAATCTAGCCTGCGTGCAGACGCTTGTATTTCCGGAGCTTGGGTAATTAGGGATTTAATTACCCAAGCTCCGGAAATACAAGCGTCTGCACGCAGGCTAGCAACAATCGAGATATAGTAAGGTTTGATATACTACCGAAACAGAGAACGTAGCAGTCTGTTGTCACATGATTATCTTTCCTATATAAGTTTGCTGTTTTGTTTACACTCTTTACGTTTCTCTCTGACGAAAGGCCTTCGCTCGAAACGTTAGACTCCTACGTTCTCTGTTTCGGCAGTATATCTAACCTTACTATATTTCGATTGTTGTTTCATCCCTGCCTACGCAGCACACTACTATTATTTCACTGTATTGATTTTACATGCTTTTGTGACGATTTAAAAAAAAAGTCTAATGATTCTTTTGGTTTTCACGTCAGGCAACGTCGCCTGCTGGAAAAGTTTTCCATTTATTTTGTGTTGTTTTTTCTTTTACTGTAGAGTGGAAAGAAGAGAGCGTGCTAGACAGAAGTCTGTGAAATTTAAAAGGGAACAAGGTGCAAGCCTAAATGTAAGGTTTGGTTGTGTTCAGCTGTGAATGCTACTTTTTTTGCCAATTTACTGAATCAGTAAAAAAAGTTTACAACAACAGAAACAATAGATTAAGTATGAATGAATGATAGGATTGTTTGTTTTGTTGATGCTCAGGCGCGGATACTTGCGTTGTTTGAGGCGGATATTTTGCGGTCCATAGACCACTTTCATAATGGCCATCAATTTAAATATTCTTTTATGTGCATCTAAATAAGCCTTCCTAGCCTCGTTATGAAGCAAAAATTATTTTGAATTGCAGACCCACAAACGAGGCTAGAAAGGTTTATTAAGATGCACATAAAAGAATATTCAAATTAATTACTATTATGAAAGTGGTCTATAGTTTCTCGCCACCACAGCACCAGCGACATATTTGACGGAAAGCTAGCAACCATCCTAAAATATAACGTTTTGTTTGTCATATTGTTTTCATGAAATACATGTAAGACCAATAAGAAGTGTGCTGTGACGTCACAACTGTGTTTGCATAGCCTAATCTAAACACGGTAACTGACCAATCACAGCGTGCGTGAGAGGCAACCTATTCTATATATATATATTTACTAGAATGCAGCCAGAAAGGAGAGAGGGGGACTAGCTGGGGATACCACAGATCCAGTTTTAACAAATTTAAATTTTGAGTTGATTCGCCATTTCCTAATTGTCTCAAAGACGTTGCGCAAGAGACAGAGGTTTTACTTTTCGTTTTCGTTTTCCAAAAACATTCCAATGGTGTATAATTGTCTTCATCGCCACCTTGGAGTAGTAAATTGTTTGCGAATTTTCCAAGTTTATATTATAACTTCTTTTTTTTTTAGATGGGCTCATTCCGCGATAGCAAGAAACGTAGTTTCAACTTGAAGAAATTATCGTTCTTAAGCAAAAAGGAATCCGAGAACGAGACAAGCGATATTGATCCGAGCTGTACATCGAACGCAAGTGACAGTGAAAGTAGTTACGGTCTTCGAGAAGAGTCCATCATGTCGTATGAACCAGTGGTACAACACGAGTTAGAATATGCTAGACCAGTTATAGTTCTTGGACCACTCAAAGACAGAATAAACGATGACCTAATCTCAGAATTTCCCGACAAATTTGGAAGCTGCGTTCCACGTACGTACATCAAGCTGTTAAGATTGTTAACTGTATTCGTTTTTGTGATGTTGCTCTTTCCACAACTTGACACGTTTTATTAGTATAGGTAATAGCATGGTTTCGAGTGCAATTTGGAAAAAAACATGCACGAGTGAGTTTTTCAAAGACTATCAAAATTGCACGAGTCCGAAAAACTCACGAGTGCGTGTTTTTTTTCAAATTGCACAAGAAATCATGCTATTACTTATTAATAATATACATGAAAAAATTTAACATGAAGAGAATCTTTCCAATCAAAATGCTTTGTGCAAATAACATACATGAAAACATTTGACAAGAAGAGCTTTTTTTCTAGTGAAAAAATGATTTTTGTACAAATTTAAAAAAATAAAACATTTGCACTGTATTTCCTTTTTTCTGCACTGTATTTCCTCAAAACTGTACTGCTCTCAGCCAATCAGAATTGAGAATTTTTTTCATGTATATTATTAGCCTAAGAATGACATTTTCTATGTAATATATCTTACACGAGAAGGAGTGTTACATCACAGTATCACACTCTTCAGAGTGTTTCATATATATAGCATCTCAAACAAATCAGTATAGACACTTGCCGAATTTGCTTCAATGCCTATGAAACAATGGCACGAACTCGAGGTTGGCAATGAAATCGTAATGCATTCACTATTATCCTTCATTTTCAACCTCGATTTCAAGCCATTGTTTCGGGAAGTGTCTATTTTAAGAGAGAATCGAGGTAAAATGTTGCTTAATTTATGTAATTTCTTCCTACGATATCCAAACACCGACACGGTACTGATTTCCTTTGTGTTTTCTTCATGAATTATTAATGTGTTGAGATGGTGTTCTAACGATTTTAGCAATACTAATTCTAACCCCAATCCTCTCTTCAATTTTAGTCCCACATGCATGTATATTTTTGTGAGCTTGGTGTAGAATCTCGTATTTTGTTAAATGAGATTTTTGTACTGCAGTGGCGACTCGTGGGTTAGGATTTTTTACTTCCAAAATCGTTACAAAAATATTTCGGAAAGTCTTGAAGATGACAGCACGTGCAATGTAGTAAATTTGTTTCAATTATGTAGTTGTTTTGGGGGGGTTTTCTGGAAAAGAATATGAAAATGAAATGAAATAATACCGGTTTTCAGAACCTCCCGCGTGCTTATTGTAGTGTTTGTCAGCAAGAGCGATAATTTTTAGATACTGTACGTAACGAACCCAATGTTGAACTTTCAGATACCACAAGATCCAGACGAGAATATGAAATGGACGGTAGAGACTATCACTTTGTCAGTTCTAGGGAAGAAATGGAACGGGCTATTCAAGATCACCACTTCATTGAAGCTGGACAGTATAATGATAACTTGTATGGAACAAGTGTATCGTCGGTTAGAGAGGTCGCCGAGAAGGTAGGCTAGACAACTAGGCAAAAAAAATGTCGCGCGAAGCGATATTTTCTTTTGTCTCGTAAGCTCTTAAGCCGGTTTTCCACTAGGCGATTTTTTTCGCGCTAAGCGACTTTCTTTTGTTCGAATTCAATAGATTTCTGATTAGTTCCAGCTCAGAGCTCATGAGACAAAAGAAAAAGTCGCTTCGCGCTTTTCGCACTGGAAAACCGGCTTTAGGTGGAACTAATCAGTCAAGACAAAAGCAAAAAGCCGCTTCGCTCGAAAAATATTCGCCTAGTGGAAAACAGGCGGGTTTTTTGCGCTGAGCGGAATTTTCTTTTGTCTTGTGACCTCTCGGGTGGAACTCATTAGAAAAGACGAAGAAAATTTAGCTACACACGGAAAATTGCGTCGGGTGGGAAACTGTCTTTTAAGTAGCTTCCACTGGTTTTATTCTATTCACACCCGGTTTAAACACTAACTTTTTCGTTTATTAAAGCAACTGCTGACCATTTTGGGTATGCCAGTTAAAAAATAACTCTCTTCTTTCTCAAAAATTCTCAATATTTTGTTGCAACGGTTTTAGAGATACTAAAAAAATGCTGTTTTTGCATAAATTCATTCGTCACCAAGGGCACCCCCAGAGCTTACTAAAATTGTCAGGCGTTAGCCAGAAGAAAATACTAAAGATCAGGGAAGAATTGAAGTCTATAGTATATATGGATATTTTGATATTAGGTTATTTTTATCAAAGTACGTACTTTTGAGTACCCTGCGAGCAGAGCCTTCTTTTCCTTATTTCTTCGCTGAGAGAGAGGAAGAAAAGAAGGCTCTGCCGTATTCGTGTTTGGCTTAGTCCAAGATTTAGGACGAAGTAACCCGTTTAAGACCCGTTTAACCGGTTCTTGTTTTGTTTTCTGCCCTGATTTGGACTGGGTTCGAGATTGTAACCTAGCAACTGACATGTACGCGCAATGGCGACCAGCCTTCTTTTCTTCCTCTCTCTCAGCGAAGAAATAAGGAAAAGAAGTCTCTGCTCGCAGGGTAACTTTTGAATCACTTTCTATTGTAGTGGCAAATTTGGCTGTCTTCTCTAAAAAATTATTTTCTAAGAATTTTCTATGAAAATCTTGTTTTTGCTTAGCACAAGCATTGTATTCTTGATGTCAGTGGATTTGCCATCAAAAGGCTACAGGTCGCTGAACTTTATCCCATTGCAATATTTTTAAAACCGAAATCCATGGAAACGTTAAGAGACATTAACAAACGTATTACCGAAGAACAAGCGCAGAAGACATATGATCGAGCTCAAAAATTAGAGCAAGAGTTTGGAGAATACTTTACAGGTTTGTAGTAGTATTATATCATTGAATATTTGCCTTGTTGATTAATACACGGTTAGTACCCAAAATTAGCGAAATTCTAGCACAAATATTGTTGTATCATTTTGTACAAATATGATTACATATATCTGTTGACCTCAGCTGAGCTGAGCTGGACTGACCTGAGCTGAGCTGACCTCCTCAACTGAGCTGAGCTGACCTCAGCAGGCAGGCAGGCAGGCAGGCAGGCAGGCAGGCAGGCAGGCAGGCAGGCAGGCAGGCAGGCAGGCAGGCAGGCAGGCAGGCAGGCAGGCAGGCAGGCAGGCAGGCAGGCAGGCAGGCAGGCAGGCAGGCAGGCAGGCAGGCAGGCAGGCAGGCAGGCAGGCAGGCAGGCAGGCAGGCAGGCAGGCAGGCAGGCAGGCAGGCAGGCAGGCAGACAGACAGACAGACAGACAGTCAGACAGTCAGTCAGTCAGTCAGTCAGTCAGTCAGTCAGTCAGTCAGTCAGTCAGTCAGTCAGTCAGTCAGTCAGTCAGTCAGTCAGTCAGTCAGTCAGTCAGTCAGTCAGTCAGTCAGTCAGTACTAGTAGGTAGACAGCTCGCACGCGGCTGCGTACCAACAACAAGCGCTTGGTACAAGACTGTAAAATGATGACAATTCACTACCTGTAAGTTTATATAATAGCCTTCTGCGGGTGATGTTAGACAGTGGTGTAACCGCACACTCAAGCAAGTTGTTACTGGTTATAACTCAGTGCGTTCTAGCATAGTTAATAGAAAATAAACATGGTTTAAAAGTTCGACAAAAGTCATAATTGTTTTATGTTTTTGTTCAGGTTTATATGGAAACTTGTGCACTTTACGGTTACTGAACATATTGTGTTTTCTGTGTACTGAAGCAATCATCCAATAATAACATTTGGGCCCAATCACTCAACCGTACTATTTAAATATTGATAAAGCCAAAACAAAACATTTGTGCACCTTCAGGTACCTTTCAGCACGAATCGTAGTTCGATAGTTAAGCCTGGTCTCCATTTAGTCGTGACCGTATCTTAACGGTTGCAGAAGTGAAGCGTAGCGACGCGTGTTTTTTGTTATAACAAAAGAAATACGTTGCTACGCTTCACTTCCGCGACCGTTAAAACTAAGGTCTGTTTACAAGGAGGCAAGGGTCACCCTAGCACCCGGGTTACCCTAGCTCTCGTACATTTCTTGGTTTTTTGTTTGTCGTGTTTACAACGACGCTAGGGTAACCCGGGTGCTTAGTAGCCGGGTTATGTTCTGTTCTTGTACGGGACAAACTTTTTACTAGTTCCAGGCTTCTTGCGCTGATTATGACTGACCACGTCTAATAAAGTTGACTCGGGCAGCAGGGTGACCATATACCTGTGAAATTTTGCGTGTAAACCCGGGCTAACTCTGACCCGAGTGCTAGGGTAACCCTAGGCTTTTACCACTTTGAAGTTTGCCAGGTTTCCAAACCATGTTTATTTTCTTTATGGGTTCTAGTCAGTACGTTCTTTTTTGACCCAATTCTCTGTATTATAGCTTTGGTGACAGGCGATACCTACGATGAAATATATGGACAAGTCAAGGAAATAATTCGACAGCAGTCTGGTCCAGTTATATGGATCCCATCTAACGAGAAGCTATAAAATCTCTAAGAATCGTATGTTCAAAGACGTCGTGGTAGTGTTAAATTACTTTGAAACTAGTAATCTAACGTATCGCAGGATCCGATATGTAGAACGACACTACTTTTAAAAAACGTAATGCAACATGAACAACTTATAAGTATTATCAAACCAAAATCTTATATTTTTGTATTGTAATAAACAGCTTAGTGTTAAAAATTAGTAGACAATTGTTTTAAACGACACCTATTGTTGTTTGTGGTGTGAGCATGGTTTTCACTACAAAACCACAAGCACGAAGACCTGTAGTGCATGCTTGTCATGTTGCGTTAGCCTTTGCCTAGAATTCTTAAAGAGGAAATCGAATGAAAATTGAGGTTGCTTACTTGCTTCGTCTCCAAGATCTCCTTAAAGTGATAAATAATGTTTGTTGCAGTTTTTCATGCATATCTTACTTCGTTCTCGAGTTATTTAGGTTTCTTTGGTGTGTAAATGAGATAATATAACGTAAAGTTTCTTACAGGTTATTGTAAGTTACTAGGAAATCTAAAAAAACAAACATATCTTCTGGATTATTGAACAAAGTAACTTTAAACTTTGCAACTATATAAGACCCCGTTTACACGGTACCGGACGAATTCAGAACCAGTCTCGAATTCGTACGATTCCACATGGGACGAATTCGAGACCGGTCTCGAATTCGTCCGGTACCGTGTAAATTAGCCTACATGTATCCCTAAACACTATACTTTGCGTCTTTCTTTCCGAACTGGTCTTTGGTGTTTTATTCAATAGAGAGCTTAAGCATATTAGGCGTTTTTGAGACACGGACGGTGACCGGAAGAACAGGAATACAATACTGAACTACTGAACCGCGTTTTCTTTGAAACTACTTTTTACCCAAAACTAAGGCTATGAATAATCACATATCTAAACTGTTAGCTTATAAGCTTAAATTTCATCTTCATTCCTTTATTTTATATTGTAATGTAATGAAATTATCCCCCTTAAAATACAAGTTTCAGCCTATACTTTAAAAGTATGTCTCATTGTGGTGAAACAACGATGACAGGCCTCAACGTTCTAGAAGTTCCCGTCGTGTCAAGAACGTGAAAATGCTCTCAATTACGTCTTGTGTAGAACGACGACGGCGTTCACTTTGCTCTTGGAATTTTAAATTGCTCATTATCATTGTTTTGAATGAAAAATGCTATTGAATTACAACGCCATCCGTGGCTGTAAAACGTAGGGAGGCGTTGAACAGACCAGATTTTGTTCAATCCCGAAGACAAACATGATTTTTCCTATAACTTACAATAATTTGTAAATAACTTTACGTCATAGTATATCTTATTTACATATCAATCAAATCTGAATAAATCAATAACGAACCTAAGACATGGAGATTAAGCAAACTTAATTTTCTTTTTAGCCCCTCTTTAACAGAATCACAAAACTGTAATTCTAAAATTGGCTTTCTTCTAACGTGACTTATACCGCAGGACAAGCATCCGGAACACGAGACCTATAAACACTTTATCAATGCGTAAGTTCTCTGGCTTTTTGCTTGTGATTGATTGATTGATTGATTGATTGATTGATTGATTGATTGATTGATTGATTGATTGAAAACTATGTCTTAAGCTGCAATCTTGATAACAATTTTTGTCTTATTCTGAATTATTACATCAATATTTATAAAATAATTTAGGTTATTGTTAGCACTTCTTAGAACCTTTTTAGTGCAAATCATTTTTTATGAACCTGTAGTTCTGTTATGTGTTGATCTTGCTGCGGTCTTGCTACGTAGTTTTCTTGGTTATTT
This sequence comes from Paragorgia papillata, assembly GCA_035771165.1. Lineage (NCBI taxonomy): Eukaryota > Metazoa > Cnidaria > Anthozoa > Scleralcyonacea > Coralliidae > Paragorgia > Paragorgia papillata. The sequence continues at coordinate 5,876,505 of JAWNZC010000014.1, forward strand.
TAATTGTTAGGAGAAGCTCGTATGTTGGATAAAGGTGAAGCCAATTCCTGCAACTTACTACACACACTTACTTAGTTGTGTTTTAACTTGCCAGAGATGTTTCTCGTATTCCTATACTTACACGTAATTTCTCTCTGTAATATTTCGACTCTACTTTTAACAAAGCAATTTACGTTGTCTCGCTTCTGTTATCGCTACCAAGCCTCTCATTGACAGGGCCGTATTATTTTATATAGTTGATTTCATCATCATTGTTATCGTCGTTGTTGTTGTCGTCATTGTCGTCGTCATTGTTGTCAGCTTCATTGTGATTATCCTCCTGAACTTCAGATCATCGTCATAATTATCGCCACCATCACTATCATTGTCATTTTCCTCATCACCATTATCGTCATCATCATTTTTATTATTATCACCATTATCGTCGTCGTCATTGTCATCATCATCATGTGTTAGAAACGGTTCATTGCTGACATAGTGGTTGTCTCAGACATTATTACCGTAGGTTTTTTTCCTTTAGCACTGTATATTCTGTTGACGTTATAGCGAGGTCTGATGGTGATAACACAATCCGAGTGAACATAACACCATAGATAATGGAAGGGTAACTGGATAGGAAACTTGAAACGATGTTACGAAACTGGAAACGATGTTTGCAGAACTTGCTATGATAATTATACACTTAGGCCCTGTTTACATGAAGCGGATTGAGTGTTCAAGTCAAATCTCGCATGTTGTTTCTCCTTGTTGTGTTTACATGAAGAAGATTGAAAGTTTCCGATCTGATCGAAACGAATGGCTGAAGTCAATCCACGCAGGGGAGTGGATTGACTTGAGATTCAAGCAAGGATCGACTTGAATGTCTCCTATCTGATTTATCTGAACACGGTTTGACTTGATACGCATGAGTGAAGTTGGTGCGTGTCGTGCTAAATGGCAGACATTGAGGGAAGCACAGAAATAGTGTTCCAAAACCGAAAACAGTGTTCCAAGCATGTTACGTGTATAATTACCATAGCAAGTTGTGCAAACATCGTTTCCGGTTTCGTAACATCGTTTTCAGTTTCCTATCCAGTTCCCCTTCCATTAATTATCTGTGATAACACGCAGTGTTTCTGTAGAGCTGATGTGCTATTCATAACAAAAAAATAAATAAATAAAATAAAAAATACATTAATAACTATTCAACATTTTTTTAAAAATTCAACTTTAATTTCTGTTTTTATGTACCAATCACAAAATTTTGAAATTATGTACCACACGTTAAGAAAAGCTTGTGTAAATGTACAAAACACTAGAATCTATTTGCGCTCTGCAATCGCGTTGTAACTTGCGTGCATTTTTACAGCTGTTAATATAATATATAAAAGATCGCCTAATCCCAGTTTCAATATAATATTTATCGGCATTGGATGGTGTTGCATGCGAGTAATTCTTTCTATTTACAACACCGTAAATGAATGTTTTAGGCCAACCAAAACGCCTTGGAATAACCAGTATTTGAAGATAGTTTCGTAAGCATGATAACACGCAGGTCAAATAATTGAATACCGTCAAATACCGATAAATACTATATGTGATTTATGCTTTGAGAATGGTTGCATCTACTTATAGTTCTAGCCAGTGTTGTATTTCACTTTTCTATCAAGATTAGTGAACCCTCCGCTATACAGTCCATATATAGAGCTGTTATGATTTCAATGTCTCCGGTGAACATGCAAGGAAAAAAATAATTTTTATAGTAAAAGTTTAATCCCTTCGTGGTTGCAACTATTCTCTAAGACGGTCGTTAGAGAATATTTTCTCAAGCTCTACAGGATACCGAGTCCCTAATTCTCGACTGTATCCATATAGTGTTTTCTAATACTCTAGAATCAATGTAACTTCACATGATAAATTAGTTTTAACTGAATTTTAATAGCTCCGATTAACGTCTTAGCTAGATTTTTAATCGTAAGTTTAGGTCTGTGTGCGTAGTACTATAGTGAATTAAATTTAATAAAAGTAGTATTTATGTGTGAGAGCTGTACTGGGTATTACCTGTTCAAAGAAGTTGCAAAATAACTGACGTCTAAAGGTGAGGTAATATGGGCAACAAATTGCTGCAACATTGTTGCGTTGCAAGTTGAATAGCGTTGTTGCTCGTATTACCACCCACCTTAAACATTGTCACGCAACAATGATTTTGTTGCAAGTTGAACTGCATGGAGTCTACTTTTTTCAACAATTTTTTTCAACTTACAACAAAATCATTGTTGCGTGACAATGTTTAAGGTGGGTGGTAATACGTGCAACAACGCTTATGTTGCGTTGCAAGTTGAAGAAAAATGTTGCCCGTATTATACCCAATGGCTAAAGTTAACCAGACATAGCGCTAAAGTTGCTTGCTATTCATTCCGCACGAACGGACGAACTCGCAGGAAGAATTTTTAAATTCTGCTAACTCGTTACGGCACCGCAATTAATCTCGTTCCCAGAGCCCACATTCCCCACCCGGGAAACGAGAGACTCTGGGATAATCCGTTTCACATCGATATTTCATTGGCTGATGAACACAGTACTAGTGAACTCTTCTATATAACTCTTCTTCCGGATAACAAGAATCCTGTGATGGCGTGAACGGATTATCCCAGAGCCTCTCGTTTCCCGCCTGCTGCATGGTAAGGGAAACGTGGGCTCTGAGAACGAGATTGCACCGCAATATAAAGCACAGCTCATTGTTACCTGCTTTTGCGTTTGACGCTTTTTCAGATATTTAATTTTATAGACTTACTAAAATCACCGTCTGCTCCAATGTTCACGTCAAAAGACAACTGACGGTAACTATAATCATTGTTGTTAGACGTCCTAATTTTGATAAAGCAAACTAATAGCCTTTTCTCGTTTAGGAGTAGAGGAGAACGAAGCGACGATACGTTGTACCGCGTACCCAGCCTATTTACTCGGCACTTGCAAGCTTGTCCCAGTGTGTGACGACTCATGAAATATTAAACATATAGCGAACAGGTGCGTTTCTCCTTGATAAATATTTCATGAAGCTCAACTGTCCGTAATGTTAAGTTGTTGTAAATATATGATTCGAAAGATAATCCTATTTTCTGTGTTTTTGTTAGATTTGTAATGTACTCAAGACGCCTAGATCTTAAATTAGGAGTATCTTTGTAGAAGCGACAAAACAACTGAATGAAAAAAAGATATTGGGACGCTTCTCATTCAGTTGCCGCAAGATCTTAGACACTTTCCAACTGTTAGTATGCGGTGTAATGGGCAACCTAAAGCTACCTGCTCAAATTCCACGCAAGTCAACATATTTTTCGGTTCCTTATCGCTTTTCTGACGATAATCATGGAAGTTCTGCGATGACAAAACCCTAAAACTTAAACTATGCATAAAACGTAAATGAGTTCTTCACGTTCGTTTTTCTTTGGTTTTCTTTGTTTCGTTTTAGTCTTTTTTTTTTACAGCAATGTATTTTACGCCACCTGGTTTTATTATGTTTTTTGTTTTTGCGGCTTTTCCACTCGCTGGATGATTTTCAAACTTTCACTTCGTCTATGAGGTGGACTCATGAGATTGTGAAAGATGTCTTCTCTCTTGGGAGTATTGTTTCTTCTTACTTTTTTAACTAAGGTAAGTTTCATTTTGTATACTCGCCTCATTTATGTGTCTGCTTAAATTATCTTGCATGCGTAGTGTGTTTTCTGCTTGCATTGAAGTTGTTAAAGGGCTTATGCAGCGAAAAATAAGTTCGGGAGATACTCTTATTTCAAAGAACTTTTGAAGTTATAAAGATTGACGTTTGCAGCTCTTCCATATCTCACTTCGTTCTTTAGATATTGAGATTTGCGTGATGTGCAAATAACATCACTTAGATGTCACACTGTATAATGACTTGTTGGAAAATCATGTCTATTCTTCCAATATTTCAAGTAAATCACTTGAAACTTTTCATGTATAGTGTCCTGCGATACACATGCAGAAGTACATGCACAGTTAAAGTGATTTCGTTAAATAATCTCAAATTGATATTCAAGATTTTCCAACAAGTCATTATAAAGTGTGACGCCTAAGTAATGTTATTTATATATAAAATAAATCTCAATATATAAAGAACGAAGTGAGATATATGGATGAGCTGCAAACATCCATCTTTATAACTTCAAAAGTGCTTTTAAATAATAGAGTCTCTCCCGAACTTATTTTTCGCTGCATAAGCCCTTCAAAATTTCAGTTGTTATTGGTGTACGACAGGGGTGCCCAAATAATTTCTGAAGTGGTCCAGTATGTGATGACACCATTGTAGGGTGGTCCGGGGGCATTGCCCCCCGGAAATTTTTTGAATTTGGGGTCTCTGAAATGGCATTTCCTGTATTTTGAGGGCTAAAAAATATAAAAGTCTTAAAGCAGTTTAACTCAACATTTTAATACATATTTCAGTCAGGTAAGTGTAAATTACCAAATAGTTTTGTAGTGCAATATAATGCTCTTGACTTAATCACTTTGCCTTAATGAGACGAGTGCATTACTCGTTTCTTTTGAAGAATATTGTCATAGTCAGCTTTTAATTCTGGTAGCTGCTTAGGCCCCAGGACCATTGCCCACTTTAGTGTCCATTCTGGGTTAAAAACCCTGTTTTCAAGGTCTACTTTTCTTTTCTTCGCATTGGCGGCCATGTTTTATCGATCAAAATGTGCATTTGGTACAACCTCGTACCCAGGCTTTGGTAACTCCGCTGCCAAACGTTTGCGCATGTGTGAATTTGCTAGGGTAAACATTGCAAAGTAAGACTCGACTATTCATTTGTGTTTTAAAAAGAGGAGCATGAAAATTACGAAGGGGGCATTTCAGAATATGTTACAATATTGACAAAGAAGCCATGCACAAATTACCTACTTTATCTTTTTGGTAGTATGCTTATATTTTTAACTTTTGTGTCGGAATGTCCAGCAAATTTGGTTTAGCTGGAGGTCCACAAAATATTTACCAAAGGTCCGGATTCGGACCGCGGTCCGCCATTTGGGCAGCCCCGGTGTACGAGCTTAAAGTGCCCCTAACCTCGACCGTTTTTATTCTCTCATTTGAAAGAACTTTTAAAATGATAAAGTAACTTCTTTGGAAGATTTTCGCCTTTTCACTTTGTTTTTGAGATATTTCATTTCGTTTGATATGCAAATGTCCGGAATTTACGTCACACATGCATAATGACTTATCGAAGATGTTTGTGTATCTCTTTCATTCTCCAACGAAATCCTTTAAAATCGAGAAGTTTCGTGTTGTGGGAGAAACACGCACACATGTTATTCATACTTTAGTGTTTTTATTTGAGGAACGCAAAGATATATAACATTCTCTGATAAGTCATCATGCATGTGTGACGTAAATTCCAGACATTTGCATATCAAACAAAATGAAATATCTCAAAAACAAAGCGAAAATGGGAAAATCTTCCAAAGGAGTTACTTTATCATTTTAAACGTTCTCCCAAATAAGACAATAAAAACTGTCGAGGTTAGGGGCACTTTAAAACGCAAGATCGATAAGTTTTACATACTTCCGTGTACAATTCCTACATTAAATATTGTGTGACGAAACTTTACAAAATTATCTCCATTTAATTCTAGAGCAACTCGCTCGTGCTAGATGTCCAAGCCGAAAACGGTGTCGATGAACTAGCAACAGGTGATACTGCAAAGTATCTTTTGATAACAACTGTGACAGAGCCAACAGAATTGAAGTTTCAAATCAAACTTCCTTTTAACAGCACTTCTCTGTTTACTGTTGTCCACATGACTATTAGTTCAGCTGGTTCTAACTTGGTCCTTCAGCAACCGCTGCCTAAGTTTCTTCTCAAGGAAGTGTATACCGATACAGGAAACAGTCGAGCTGAGTGGTCTTTAGGACAAGTGACAAGGTCAAACAGCCAAATATCCAACCCTAGTGATGATAACCTGATTATTCGTGTAACAATCCAAGTCCAAGATCATCCGCTGTTGTTCAGTGATAGCATTCACTGGCTTAATTTTACCTTGCTGTACGCTTCAGACTCGCAATATCTTGTTCAAAAACCGGTTACGATTCGTGGTGGCTTGAACAGATTAGTTTCTCTGAATCTTGAAATGAATTCTTCATTTGAAGGTGTCTATGCAGTTGGGTAAGTTTGACTATATTTTCCTTTTCCTATAGTATACAGTTAACTGTAACGCCAAATAATAAAAGTAAAAATAATTGATTATGATAATTGGTGGATTGCAATAAAAAAAAACGAACCCTTAGAAAACAACCTATTGTAGTAGTTTGAAAGCCCTAAGCACTTCGCTGAACCCACAGATGCGTAAAACACACGGTCTTATACACCTGGGAAATTAAGATAACTTGAAGTGTATGCATGGTAAAAGTATTTAAAAGCTTTTTCGCTTCGTTTAACTTATGTGCTGATTAATTTATAACGCAGCGCTTTCAAACTATACTACAATAGAGCGTTTTCACTCACGTGATCGGTGGCCCCATGGGGTGGTGAAACAATACGAAATATTTGAATAAGAAAGAGCTAATTCCCATACCGTACACCAATATGGCCGCCATTTCATTGTTTTGGTACACCAATATGGCCGCCGTGACGTCAGATGAAAACGCTCTATAGGTTGTTTTCTAAGGGTTCATTTTTTTTTGATACACACTGTAGAGCAAAAGTATCCGGATTCAAATTGTTTTTTATTCCCATGAGGATGAAAAACAATGTGAATCTGGATACTTTTGCTCTAGTGTAAACGCGGCCTTATGAAGACAAAGATACGGCGGCCATGTTGGAGGAAAACATATACTCCAAATACATTAATTAGCTGCTAATGAGATTCTTTTGTTAAAGTTCCTCCAACATGGCCGCCGTGACGTCAAGTGCAAACCAAGAATAATTTATTGATGCTAATATCTAAAAAAAATCTAGTTCTGTATAAATCAAAGCATATGTTACAAAAATTAATAAAATTCTAAATTGGATCATTAAAGTGCTTATGAAACGAAAATTAAGTTTTTCTTATTCGAAAGAACACTTAAAATTATAGAGTCACATCTTTTGCAGTTTTTCGTTTCGTTGAGATATTTTAGTTTGTTTGATATGCAAATTAAACATTGACGTCGTAGGTGCATAATCAGCTATTCGAGAGGTTAGATATCTTTTCTATTATCAAACCAAATTAATTCGAATGATGCCATGTGGATGTGTCTAATTTCGCCAACAACACTAAACATGTAGATCTTCAAGTGATCATTATATAATTTGATAATAGCAAAGATATATAACTTTCCCGATAATCATTATGCACATGTGACGTCAAAATGTTTAATTTGCATATCTAACAAACTAAAATATCTCAATAACGAAGCAAGGAAACGAAAAACTGCAAAAGAAGTTAAGTGTTCTTTCAAATAAGACAAACTTAATTTTCGTTTCATAGGCACTTTAAAGTATATCTTGAAATAAAATCACTGATAGTATAATCTCCGTGATCTATCTTCTATTTTGTTATTTGACATGAAGTTGTTTAACTGTTATGATTTTTTAGTAATTACCTCTTTATTTTTTTAGACAAGTTTTGTCTTTCGATATGCAAGTATCGCACCATCACGAGTCAACAGCAGCGTCTAAAGATCTTAAACTATTTCTTTATTCTCAACCTTACATGAAACTTTTGACCGTCAAAGAACGTGGTGTACTTAAATACATAGATGAATTAAATAATGCGGCTGGTGTTGTAACTATGAAAGTAGGTATATTATTATTCTCACAATATATTGCAAAAATAAGTAACAGAAAAATACAAGGCAGTACAGTAAGAATATAATGGATTTAAAACTGAGTACATGTAGGCTATTACGATTGTTATACGAGTCTTCAAAAACTCATTAATAATTCATGAGGAAAACACAAAGGAAATCAGTACTACATGTATCGTTGGTTTTATACCTGATAAAACGTATTGACGTCAGAAAGAATACTAATGAACATACAATTCTATATAAAGAATACTAATGAACATACAATATTTTATATAAAGAATACTAATAACAACCAATAACGAAACGTTTTTGAAGCCGTTCAATAAACTCGCATCACGTGTTTTATCAGGTCAAAAACCACTCGGGCTGCGCACTCGTGATTTTATACATGATAAAACACTGCTGCTCGTTTATTAAACATAGAAATGAAACCAGTAGCAACCAGACGGAGTGGCCAATGCATAATTGTTTTTTTCCTTCAGATTTCACCCCTTGAATTGTTTCAAACATTGTCATTGAGTGTCTCTATGTCAATCGGATCATTCAAAAATAAGGACGCCAACGGGAATAGTATAACTCACAGTTTAATTTCAGAACTAGTATATAAAAAAATATCAGTGGAACAGTGCCAACAGGAGATTCAGAATACGGCTTATGAAGTGAAGACGTTGGATTATCACATCCAATTGCAACTTGTCAATAAGAGTAAAGGTACATTTTGATTGGCGTTCTTCATTTACTTTTATAGGTTGTATATGGGGAATCAACCTAATGACTGATGCTGCTAATACCACTAGCACCAGCAGCACCAACACTACAGCACTGCAACACTGGCACTAGCACTAGCACTATCTCTAGCACCAGCACTACAGCACTAGCACTGCAGCACTACATCACCAGCACTATACAGCATAGCACTACAGCACCAGCACTAGCACTACAGAACCAGCACTACAGCACCAGAACCAGCACTACAGAACCAGCACTACAGCACCAGAACCAGCACAAGGACCAGCACTATACAGGACCAGAACCAGCACTATACAGCACCAGAACCACGGCAGCACAGCAACCAACAGCACTAGCACTACAGCACCAGCAGTACAGCACAGCACTATACAGCACCAGAACCAGCACTAGAACCAGCACCAGAACCACAGCACTATACAGCATCAGAACCACAGCACTATACAGCATCAGAACCACAGCACCAGCACTATCACCAACACCAGCACTATACAGCATCACAGCACTAGAGCACAAGCACTACAACATCAGCACTATACAGCACCACACTATCACAAGCACCAAGAGAACTATACAACACCAGCACCACAGCACCAGCACCACAGCACTATCACCAGCACTATACAACACCACAGCACCAACGCTACAGCACTAACACCAGCACTATACAGCATCACAGCACTAGAGCACAAGGACTACAACATCAGCACTATACAGCACCACACTATCACAAGCACCAAGAGAACTATACAACACCAGCACCACAGCACCAGCACCAGCACTACAGCACTATCACCAGCACAAAACAGCACCACAGCACCAACACTACAGCACTAACACCATGCAGCACTATACAGCATCACAGCACTAGAGCACAAGCACCACAACATCAGCACTATACAGCACCACACTATCACAAGCACCAAGAGAACTATACAATACCAGCACCACAGCACCAGCACTACAGCACTATCACCAGCACTATACAGCACCGCAGCACCAACACTACAGCACTAACACCAGCACTATACAGCATCACAGCACTAGAGCACAAGCACTATACAGCACCAGCAACACTAGCAGCACTAGCACGATTACGACCACGGCCACAACCACTATATACTAAAGATCCAATTAAGAAGTGTTGGTGTCTTATGTTGTTCATACTCGAATAACGCTTATAGACATACAGTACATTACACAAACCATTTGCTTAAAATAATTTGCTGAATTTATTTATTAATTTTTATTTATTAAAACATAAAATTCTGTTTTATGTTGTTTTGTATCTTGTTCTTCTTTTTAAATTAGTAAAGAACTTAGCTGCTCTAAACTAAACTTCTTCTTTTTTCTAGTTAATTTGGAAGAAAAACCATTAATTACGTTTTTAAAGCCGCTCATCAAATGCTCATCATGTGGTTTTCGTAACTGTTGTGCTCTAAGTAATGTACATATCAACTCCTCCTCTTACTGGGTTCCATTTCCAGTTGAAGATAAGCTGCAATTTTTGGAGTTTGATTTTTATACATTCGTCTTATTGAAAAGTATCTCTATAAAAGGAAGTGGCAACGAAGGAAATGCTTATGTGAAAACATTTAAACTACTGTTTAGTAATGACGGCATACGATGGTCCACTCAAATCTATCGTGGTAAAAAGCAGGTTTAGTATTGATTTTATATTATTTTATTTTATTTTAAAACTATTTTTTCTATAAAATTATTTATAACATTTTTTCTTGGGACTATCCTAAGGATTGTACTGAAATATTGCACACCACCAGGATATCAAAGTAATTAATAGAAATTTAATAATGTACCGTTCTTCACGTCAATGAAAATCCAGCTCCAAAATTAATTTGAACTTTGGGTTCCAATTTAGCTTATTGCTGTATACCAATACACCATGCAACTATGAGCTATACTACTGCACTAAGAACTGTATGAAAATTCATAAAAGGGCCCAGCTAGACCGACGTGTTGGGACCACCTAATATAACTATCTTTGACAAGGTCCGTGGAAGATTAAAAGCTTACTTTGGTGAGACTTGAGTTTTCTGTTTTCAGTGTTTTGGAGGATTAATAGAAAAGGGAAACAAATTTCCTACGTAGGCGTAGTAGTCTGGAGGCAGTTTCCAAAAATAGCACGTTCGATGGACATTTTGAGTAGAAGCAGGAAACAGGGCATAAAATGTTCTTCTTGTAATCCTTTTTAAGAATTTTGCTATTTCCAGCTGGAATTCTATCTCGTATGGCAGTTAATGGACGTTTTTTCTAAAGTCTTTTTGTTGCAACATGGAAACGAGACTGAACCAATGATTCATTTAAAAACCCAAGAAAAACCGTTTTTGGAACTGTGTAAAAGCTGCCATAATTATTTATGGAACAAATCTATACAACATCTACATGCATAGAAATTAAAATACTGTCACGTGACCATCTAATTGATCACGTGACTTTCAGAAATTCGCGGAATACTGTATACATAAGTGGCAGATATAAAAACAAGAAAGGAGTCAGCAGAAAGTTTGTTTTAATGTATATACCATAAAGTCTTTATGTTTTTGTTCAGATTAATGGAAATTTGCGCACTTTCACGGTTACTGAACATATTGTGTTTTCTGTATAATGAAGCAATCATCCAATAGCAACGTTTGGGTTCAATCACTTAAAAGATTTTTTGCACCTTCAGGTACATTTCAACATGAATCGTAGTTCGATTGTTAACCGCTTCAAACTATGTTTATTTTCTATTAACAATGCTTAAACTCAATAAATCTTCTACTCTTCCATGGGTCTGTTTCTACAAATGTCGCCACATTTACAGGCTCTGGAGCACTGCATGTCTAGGCGCACACAAGTGCATCTCCGTGTGGCACAAGCTCGCTCACTAGAACATCCGCAGAATTCTGGCTGTAAACAAGCAGCCGAGACTTGTTCTTCAGTCGTTAGCTTGGGCTTCAGGATGCCTTCTTCGTAATGCTATCCATTGCCTTCTGGAGTTGGAAGAACAGGGCAAGGATCCAGTGCTCTTCTCCATATGAAGGCCTGCAGATGCGCACGTCTGATGTGTACGTGGAGTGCATCTTGTGTTGGTGGGAGAGCTAAGTTCTTTGTTGCTCGTCTAAACGATGCCACGCTTTCCTGGTGTATGAGGACTTTTTCTGTATTTGGGTTGTAGAGATGGCACACAAAGGCTTCGGCATCGGAGAGCACTCGGTCGTTAGGGACGTTCTCTTCACCAAGATGTTGCAACAGCTTAGGATATTTTAAGAACACGGGCCAGGCAGACGTCTTCCCAATACCAACAAACTGACTTGTGGTGTCGCAGCCTGTTATAGCGTGGAATGTTAGCAGCGATTCTCTCCTCTCTTCTGTGATCTCGATTTGATGTATGGGAACATACCGCTTTTTCTTTGATGTTCCAGAAAACATCCACACAACTTGACACAGACGGGGCATGTGTGCCGTATGAAGAAGAAAAACATCAATGTCACGGGATATCACATTTATCTGCTGCCTCTTATTGTCGCTTCTCTGGCGTGCAACAAGATGCGAGTGTCTGCCTCCTCGTGGTCGGATTCTAACCCAGACACATCTCTATTGCTAGAACTCCACACCTCCTTTGCGTCACTGAAGCCTCCGCTAACAACGAGTTCTCGTCCTGGGAGCTGCTGGTATCTCTCAGACAGTTGTGTAGAAAGAAAATGTGCAAGACTTGCCTTGTTCTCGCCTAAAAGAATGAATCTGTCCCATGCAGCTACCAATTCTTTGCTCACATTTCTCTTATCTCATTTTCTTCAACGTTTTCCCTCCTTTTCTCTTGGCACGTGTCCCTCCTTTGATGGAGTTGTCTAGATACCGATCAAAGACAATATCAACCCTTGTGCTTTTGTCAAAAAAATGCGATACAACGTAGGATAGGAAACTGTCGCACCATTCGCCAAACGTCGTGGCTTTACTGCGATTTCCAAATGACTGTATGGCAGCCATTCCATCGATAATAGTGCATGTTTCGTTAAGATTCACGGGATATGACTTAAGTCGGCCTTACTTGCACAGTTCCTTAGCTTTCTATCTACGGCAGCTAAAGATAATGGGACTGGCGATAGTTCGCGTTGCAATAAATCGTCAATGTCTACTTCCCTTCCAGATTCTAATGCAACTATGACACGCCTAAAAAGATCTCTGTCTGCCTTGATAGAAACTGTTTTATCTTTGTCGACTCTGACAGGCACGTTGTAGAGTGTTTCAAACGTCTTTAGCTTCTGCTGTTTGATCTTCTCGTGAAACTTGTGCTCAAGTTGGTCACCAACTTGAGCACATCCGCTTCGTCCCGCTTTATTCTCGCACGCCCTTATCTCCGTCGCTTCTTGTTAAGCTAAACATGGCTTCGGTGTCTTCTGAAAGCTGCGCCCTCTCGTTGTACGTGAGGCACCAACGATCTCTGGCTGCGTCGGTTCTCGTTATGCCAACAAGCCCTCCGGCTTCTTTGCCTGCACGTGCTCAAGAGGCTTGGTCGTCGGGGATCTGGTTAAATTTACGTTTCGTTTCCTTGGTGACAAAGTCTCCATCCTGGAATCCTTTGTACACTACTGGTGCAGTTTGTTCTAACATCTGCATATCGGCTAGGAAGACTGTACCCCATCTGAAGTAATTCACGTGATCGAAAGCAGCAAACCATGGGAGCATTTCAGCAAATGATGAGAGGAAGAGATTCCAGTCACCTTCTCGTAGAGCTCTTGTAAACCTGAGAAGAATGGAGACCAGAAGCATATAGGTCCTCCAGTAGCCAAAGGTCGCATCATTGATATGCAGCTCATCAAACTCTTCTAAGAACACAAGAACATCTGTGAGTTCTTCCATAAGAGAGATATAAGACAGCCCCATCGTCAGCCCGCCACTTTCAGAAGAAAGCTTTACTGCCAGTTCTTTTGCAGGTTCTTTTAAATGACTGTCGACATCTTTGCCATTTCCCTCAGATCAGGCTTGAAACATGGGCCATAATACTCTCCAAAGGGCTTCGTATAGGTCAGTTTGTGGGCACGTATTACACGGTTCCACATCTTTCCTTTCAGGACATTCTCTGCAGTATTCTCCCCGAAAACTCCACTCTCCTCCCATATATCGCTAAGTCCTTGTCTTAAGTGCGTTATTGCTTGACATTATACAATTATTGGATGAGGTTGAGCATGATATAGCTTGTGTTATCAAGCCTCGGTTTGTATTATCCACCTCAGCCGATAGCGACAACCGAATTCAATAATTGTTTTATTATACAATTATAAATCTATAGAAGCCTTTAAGGAGTTTTATTCAAAGTTGAAGGTAAGATAAAAAAGTGGAATCATATCATACCGTCTTCAGCTGTATGTGTATGCCAAATCCGGCCGATTAATTCACTTCTGATCGTCACTCCTAAAGGTCCCGGCGGCCATGTTTGTTTTGCTCAAAACGCTGGCCAGCTCGCAAAAATTACGTCATAGCTACAGACAATTTTTGATATTTTGTAGGTGGCAAGACATCAAGAATTGTCTGTAGGTTTTTAGCCAATCACAATCGAGATTGTATCAGTATTGTATAATAATTGAGAATAACAGTCCAGAGAGTCGCAAATTCATGAGCTGGAGCATTTACAATAGGAAGTGGACCAACAATGGTTGGTTGATCATCGCTTTTTGACAGTGACTGATTGAAGCCAGACCACCCTGGAACCGTCTGTACTTCAGGCTGCTGTTGCACCATTCGGGATAAAATCCATGTTAGGTCCTTCTTATATGAATCCTCTACCTGTCGCTTGTCGGCATGGTTCTGGTTTATCACTTTCCATGTTCACTGACTCTAGCTGATGCAGATCAGTTGGGGTTTGTAGGTTGAGGTTTCTGTTTGTCGTAGGATTGATTTGCAGCTGTTCTTTTTGTTGCTCTTTATCAATCCTTCGGAGTGCTGCAGACTGGGTTGCATGAAACGTTCCCATGCCACTCAATGTTTCTTCATTAATGTCTATGTTATCTATGGCATAGCGAGTGTAATTTGAGTCAGAGCTTTCTGTAAAGTTACCGCCGTTGTCGTAGTATCTCTTTAAAGCATCATTTGCGATAGATTTGTCGATTCTTAGGACTGTTTCGTAGCTTATGGAGTGCCCCGCGGAATATAGCAGCTGAACGAGCTCTTTCGAACGTGTGGCCTGATGTACAGCAAGTCCAATTCAGAAATGTTTCGGGTAAGTTTCCGACGTCTTGAAACCAGAAAAATGATGTCTTGGGAAATGCTTAGAATCTTTCTCTTTAAATCTACATCTAATTCGCTGCTGTCGTCAGTCCATTACCAGAAATTTGGGACAAGATGGCGTCGCGCGGGCGCATATAGGCCATTAAACATGACGGCCAAATCGTATAAGGAATAATACAGTAAAATCGTAAATTTTCAAATTTATCCTACTAGGGACATAGACTTCTCGGTTGCGGAGCTCGATTCCTGTTAAGAGTTAAGTAAGGAAACGTTATAACAAAAAATGTTCGCTCACCGAAATACACAGCCGGTTCCCAACATCGATTTATTTACGCTGCTTATTTGACTCATTCTGTTATGTAAGCCATAGTAATCCTGCTAAACATGCGATACAAATCTGCCAAATAAACCACTTTCCTTGCGAACGATGCAAAGTGCGGAGCTTGCTATGTATTTAGCAATGTTCGAACTGCTAATATAACTCGTAAATATCTCCGTATCTAACAACATTGCGGTTCCCAAAGCCTTTAAACTTTCTTGGTTTTACAGTGTGTTTGAGCAATACACCAAATCGTAGTTTTATTTAGGCCCACATGCAAATTAGTTTCCTTTTCAATTTGGGCCCCTATGCAAATTACATCGTGTCTATTAAAGCATAATGGGAAGATAACATAGGCTGGGACTATTTTTTCATGTTTTGAGTTCATTATTTTTAGACACTACGTTTAGGATTATTGTCAAGGATAATTGAGAAGCAAATTTTATCCTTATAGAATACCTAAGCATTAAAAGGTTTCTGAAATCAGAAATGTTATGTTTACTGCGGCTGCTTCAGCCTCATGTTATAAACGAACTACGTTTTATCCCGACTCAGCTTGTATGCACAGTCGAAACTCCGATTTCGTCTATCAGCAGGAGGCCGTTATGTCTAAACGTGGAGTTGAGCTGCGAGAAGGACAAACGACGAAGCCACGGAGGTCTCTTCTCTTTCGAGCAGCCTGCAGCCATGTTTGTTTACTTTGAAAGCAGAGGCGATCTTTGTTCTTAGCAGCCGTTTGCATTTTCGCAAAATATTTACTGTATATTATTATCATGGGAGTAACCACTGGCTACGAACGTGGCCGCAAAGTGTCCCAAATTTCTGGTAATGCATATCTCCAGTGCACAAAAGGCGAATAAGCATATACAAACTATCTGGCACTACTTTTTCAGCACTCTGCATATCAATGTTACCCACATTTTTCTGACCAGGCGTAACGTTAATGTCATGGTGAACTTTTATTGCTACCCGAAAAAGCCATCTCAGCAACTCCCTGTCAAGGTCTACATCTTCTAAAGCATCGCCACTGAGCCCACATTGATCATCATCCACATTGTTTATCTTAGATTCTTGGAGCAGAGAGTGTAGTGCTGCTTCTCCTAAATCAACCGATATTTATTGGAAGCGATTCTGAAGGGATTAGAAGCTGAATAAAAGCTACTTTATCTCCAAGAAAATCTTTTATCCTGTCCTTAAACCTGTAACTTTTGTCATAGGTAGACTGATGTCTGCTACAGATTTCAAAGAATAAATATGACCTTTGGAAATTCCCGACTCAAGGGTAGACATACTTCATTGAAGCACTTGTTTGTGGTAGCGCTTTCATTGTCTTGTTTCAACTTGTCTTGTGTAGCTGTTCTTTGAAACTTAGTGTAGCATTTAAGGTGATATTTCCCTTCAGGAGCAATTAGATCGCTTATGCCTGTTAACCTGCAACTCATTACTGGATCTAGGGCAGCCTTTTCTAGTATTTTCTTTGATGTTTCAAATGTCTGAACCGAAAATTTTATGGAGTTTGTTTTCTGGTGGGTTCAAACTCTTAGAATCCACTTGACAAAACATACATTGGACCAATCCATTCGATCGGTATCACATCTTCTTGGGCCGAGTCGGGATTCGTCCGATTGTGCTTCATTAGCTTCAGTATCTTCATATGTTCTTTGTTTGTAAAGCCACTGTAACAGCTTCTATGCCAAAACACCTTTTTGGCAGTTCCCCTCAGTCGATTAACATTCTTCAGTCTATATATAGGCATTTTTGAATGAAAGGTCATTACAGCGTTCTCTGATTCCTGCACAATATATAATTCGTTCAATTCCTTCATCTGTAGCCTGAGAAAGTGGAAATTTATTTGCTGGTCGCTTGATACACTGGCAAATAAAACGTCTCTTCCAATAAATGTGCTCAGAATACGTTGATGAAGCTGTCTCCTCACTTGCTCCGGGTATGGCAACCGAAGCGACGGCTTCCATTTATAACCTGCATGGGTTGACTAAAACTACATTTCATTTGAATTAATATTTAATATATGGACTCTCACTGACATCGGACAACAATTCAAAACAACTGCCCTAAGGTTTATTTACCGAAAATAACCTTAATTGCTCTGCTACCTGACTTCTATTTAGGTGGAAATTAAAAAAATAGAAAGAAAATATACGTAATTAGCGTTTTTTTATATTTCTTACTTAACATGCATCTAGAAGTTCGTCTTATGTTATTTTTCTTTCATTCGTTCTAGATCTACGATGGTAATGTTAATTCTAATGATAATGTAGTTCAAAGTATTAAGCCAGTTACTAATGCACGATTTGTGAGAATAGTTCCTCTGTCGTGGTACAAACGAGCAGCGCTTAGAGTGGAGTTCTGGTCTGATCAAATAGAAGGTAAAAAATTGATTTGTTTTTTATGGTATCATTTGTAGTTGTCATTGATAATATCATTATGGTTGTATTGTTGCCGCATCCATTATCGTCGTAGTAATAGGTGTCATAGTCACTGTAATCGACAATTACAGTCGTAGTTGCCATATATAGTGGCCGTCATTATGGTTGTATTTGTCATAGTTACTGTCATCACAGTTGTAGTTGCCGTAGCAACCATCATTATGGTTGTAGTAGCCATACGGCCACTGTCATCATAGTCGTATTTGATATAATTAATGTCCGCATCATTGCCGTCGTTGCCATAGTACTATCGTTATGGTCGTAGTTGCCGTGGTCACTGCACATTTGTACTTGCCACAGCGACCATCATAATGGTTGTAGTAGTCACTGTCGATCATCATAGTCGCATAGTCGTATAGGTAATTACAAGTCATTATTATCACAGTCGTAGTTGCCATGATGACATATTCGTATTTTTCAAAATCATTGTCATCACAGTTGTAGTTGCTATACGCGAGTTGCACGTTCATGCGCAGGCATCATTTTGGCGGGCCACAGGCATAATTTTGGCGGGCTACATGCATAATAAATGTGGTAAATGAATGAAATTCGACAATTTCTGAAGATAATAGCATCAGGAATTATTTCTATCTTTAAAAATAGTTAGATTTCGTTTAGTACTGGCCATGTTTTTATGCATGTGGCCCGCCAAAATGATGCGCGCGCAATATCGCGCAACTGGCCTATAACAACTCAGTCAGTTGCCATAGTTACTGTTATCATAGTCGTATTTGTGTTAGTAGATCATGCTGTCACTGTCATTATTGCCACATTCACTCATACATGTGCGTAATACACATTATCAGAGCGTGGTAGTTAACGGATGCCCTATATAACAGTTGTGCTGTAGTTGCCATAGTCACTAGCGTTTACAATGAGGTGTTCTAAAGCGTTTCAGATGCTGGGCACGAAAGAAAATCGTTGTATTGGCAGTAATGGTCAAGATAATGGCGTATATCTTGTGGCATGTGATATGAACTTACAGCAGTGGGTTTGGACAGATAATGAACAACTACGGCACTTAAAAACAGGAAAATGTCTACACGGTCATTTTGCAGCGAGCACTTATAGCAATGCTGTAAGCCTGGAGGTGTGCAATTCGTCACTAGTGACACAGAAGTGGCATTGTTATGAGGACTACGTTGTCGCATCCAAAACAGGAAGCAAATCATTAAGTCAGTTAACAAATCATGCGGTCAGAATGTCTCCACTGAATGGGAGCAACGTCAACGATAAAATAATCAAGATATATTCCAACAAAAAGTCAATCTGCAGTGAAAAAGGTAATGGAGAGAATTTTGATATTACTTTGAGTACAAGTGTACGTACATAGAGATCATATAAATACTAGAGGGGGCATCCTGTCTTAATTTCAGTCAACTGTGGGTAACCAATTGAACGCCGCCATCTTGGATTTTTTTGGAGGCAAACATTAGGCGCGTTGGTTGGCAAAGGACTGGGTCTAGTACATTTGCCAACCAATTGACTGAAATATCATAGGTAATGGCGGCTGCCATGTGGTTACCAAATTTTCCCGCCAATGCCCCCTCTAGTATTTATATGATCTCTATGGGTACGTACCTGAATGCGACTATAAATTCTGAAGTCATACGCAAGTTGAGTGTAACGCGCATGAGCAAAATGTTATTTGCCACAAAACAACATTTTCCGCTAATGCGCATGATTGAGTAGAGTGTTATTTGTAGGTAGTTATTTGCAGGTGACGTAGAGATCCCTCAACCAATTAAAACAAGATAGTGCTACTCCGAGTAACGAACTATACCGTGCAAATGGAGAACACTTTACTCAACCGCAGGTGGATTTAGCAGCGAATCAGCGGGATCTTACCGTAGTGCAATCTAAACGTAGCAGCACCATTTTCGTTTTTCACCATGCATTACCGTGTGTGTACTCAGGAAACTTGATAAATATACTAACTCTACAGGCATGGCTATAAATGATTTATTGCAAAATATTTTAGTTAATATAAAATGATTGCATTTTGCTATAGGTTTATGTTTATTGGTAGATTTAATTTGTTATTAAAAGGAATTTATGAGTATTTTCCACTGGGAAAGTACTCAATTTGCCGTTTTTGTTTTACAACCACCCGAGCGAGCAAGCGCTAATCTCTAACCTTGGTATTGCATTTTTGCATTTTGAGTATATTTGATTAACTATTTAACTCACCTTATATGAAGACGAAAATAACGCTCGAATACCAAGGTTAATTTTCCTGTTATGCTTAAGCCAAAGATAACATTTCAATAATTTCGGTAGTACTCAAACCTTACTATATTTCGATATATATCCAATCATCTATGTATCTCTTAAAGAAATCAAGAAAGGGTCCAGTGTATTGTTCAAAGATTTGTTTTTCAACATAACCAACAAACAAGTTTGCGTAGCTAGGACCCATTTTGGTACTCCACTAATTTGTTGGTAATGTTCACATCAAATGAAAAATTGTTGAGGGTGAGTACAAGTTCTGCCAAGCGAAGTAGTGTATAGCGGTAGATGGTTCCAAAACGGCGCATTGTTTAAAGAAAAACTTAAAAGCTTCGAGACCATCGTGGTGAGGAATGACGGTGTAGAGAGACTTAACATCTATAGTGAAAATGAATTTACTGAAACCGCTGAAATGTATTTGGTCGAAAATCTGTAGAGCATGCATGTTTTGTATCTTTGATATAAGAAGGCAACTTCTTTACCAAAGGTGACATAACATTGTCTAAAAAGCTGGAAATTAATGAGTTCAGTAGGACAGCTGCAAACAGAGACGATCGGCCTGCCAGGATTGTTAGGTTTATGAATTTTAGGTAAAAAAATAGATAACTGGTGTTCTGGGAGTGGCGATTATCAGGTTGGAGGCAGAGGCGGGCAATTCACCGGCTTGAATAAGATTGTTAATGGTAGTTTTGACAGTTTTTTGGTGAGTAAGGGTGGAATCGGAATTTAACTTGGTATAAAAGGAAGCATCGCTGAGTTGACGAAGAGCTTCTTGTCGGTACAAGTCAGATCTCCAGACAACAACGGCACCACCTTTGTTCGAGTTTGCAATGATTGAAAAGCTAGAAGTTCATCTTTGTTGAGGTTAGAAGCCCTTTTGGGGCGTAAATGGTTTAATCGGTCAATTTCATGGCGGCACTGTCGAACAAAAAGATCAAGAGACGAAAATTGGCCTTCAGGTGGAGACCAAGAAGACTTTTTAGGGTTGATTTCCTCAAAGCCATCCTTATTAAAGGTGGAGGACTGAGTATGAAAATGGGCTTTTAGCCGTTCTTTTCTCAACTCCGCTTGGTTGGCACTATTAAAACGTCGGGTGACAGGCTTGTCAACATCATTGTTCCTCACGGAACGTTTAGCATGCAACATTTATTGCAAGAAATACAGCAAAGGATGTTGGAAGAGTTGCAAGTAAAATTATGCTGAATAACAAAATTAAATTTAGGTCCCAAAATACATTGTATTTCGGACATGAAAGTTTGTGCCATCTCACCCATTTCCGGTGGTAATGACAGCCGCAAAAGACAAGAAAAGCGTCTTATTTTCAAAATTGGAACCATTCATCCTCACGGACTCAACGAACGTTTTTCTTTTATTTAACACTTCTGTAGACGCTGTTTCTGTTTGGCAAGAGCGGACATAATTAATTTATCTATTTTTACTCTCGCTCATCCTTTTTACACCCCCTCCTTTTTTGCTCATCGACGGTAGGAATAGCAAATGTCTTTCGCATCTCATTATTGATTTGTTATTGTCATTTTGCTTTGATTGGCTAATTTTTTCGCATTTCATTATTAATTTGTTATTGTTATTTTTATCTGATTGGCTTATTTTTGCTCACATGATTCTCTACGTTTCTTTTCTCTCTGACGAAGGGCCTTCGCTCGAAACGTTAGACTCCTACATTCTCGGTTTCGGCAGTATATCTAACCTTACTATATTTCGATTGTTGTTTCAACACTGCCTACGTATACGCAGCACGCTACTTACAATATATATATATATATATATATATATATATATATATATATTGTATGCCATGTTTTGTTTTAGGTATGCCAGCTCTTGCAAAAAGGCAAATGCTTTGGCAGAAACAATCTGACACATTGTTTGTCTGTGACTTAAATTCAAGAAGGTAAGTGAAACTTTGGATGTACAGTACTTATACGTTATTATTAAAGAAATAGAAAATATTTGCCTAGTCCTCATTAAGTTGTATATTGAAACCGAGAGTATGAAAATAAAAAAAGAGTGCTTTGTACGTACTAGGAAGTTTATTAGATCTAACAAAGCAAAAAGGTGGTGAACTGCATGCCATTTCCATTTGTTTTGGGAAATAATTAACAATTATTGGACGAGGTTGAGCAAAATATCGTGATTTGTCAGTGGCGAGCAGATCAATTATTTGCCGATGCCGAAGGCAGAGGCAAATAACTGAACTGCGAGACACTGACAAATCACGATATTTTTGTGAAAACCGAGTTCAATAATTGTTTTTGTTCGATTTGTTTTTTACTTGACATTGTTTACCTGTAAATATATATGTTCATCTCATTTCTTTCCAGCTTGGCTGAACGAGCGATTTACGTTTGCCGAAATTGAGTGTAACGCGCATGAGCGAGATATTATTTGCTGTAAACAACATTTCCTGCTAATGCACATGAGCAGACTGTTATTTGTAGGCAGTTATTTGCAGGTTACGTAGAGGTCCTTCAACCAATTAAAAGGAAGATAAAAATAAATCGCATAATAATGACATTTGATGACGTTCTGATGAAAGTCAAAGGCTCCATTCGAAACGTCAGTATTTCGTTCAAAAATCGCCTTTTCGCTTTGCCATAATATATAGAAACACATGCATGCTAAAGTTTAGGACAGCTCGAGTTAGAGATCAGTAAAGAAATTTTGTCTTAGTTTGGAGTTGCTAATTCTCAAATATATATTTATATAAGTACGTATGTTCGGCTGCTAGATATATAATTATACATCAGCCTTATCATCAGGTCATCCTTGTTCCCAGGCGTGTAATCACACATGCAGGCAAGCTTTCTGTTTAGACCGTCATTGTTAAGTTAGGCAGTTATTAAATAAATTTTTCTAAAAATCCACAAATCTTACTCCGTTAGTCGACCGTGTAATTGTTCTCTCAGCATTTCAGAAGTTTTTCACGCAAACTATTGCCACAACTATCCAATGCACAGAGTAGACTAGTCTCTAAAAAAGAATGGATCGAGCAACTATAGTTTAAAAAATGCAAGAATTTGTTCTCCTTTTTTCTCTCTCGCTTTTTACAATTAAAAATACAGCATTGTGTCCCTAATTTTCTATTTTTGAATTGACCTGTCTACACAATAGGCGCCATTGTAAAGCGACCAAATCGACATTTTGAGAGCTTTATTTTCTGAACCCAGGCGAACAATGAGTTACTCGACCCAGCCTTCTTTTAGAGGTCAGTTTCATCTGACGTCGGCGGCCATATTGGTACACCCATATGTATGGATGGACGATCCTTATCCTATGGAAGTTTATACTTCTGTTCTTATTCAAACATATTTTGTATTATAATAAAATGTTTGCGGATATACAACCATGTGAAATATATTTATTCCGCTAAGCTTCAGAGCAATATATGATAGTTTGTAAAAATATGAGTTTATTTTTTTACAAACTATCATATAGTTTGCTCTGATGGTGTCCTGAGCAACACAGGACGAATGCTTAGCAGAATAAATATATTTTTATGGTTGTATCCGCAAACGTTTTATTATAACATTCTTCACCATACAAAGCAGTTATAAAACTACTATATTTTGTATCGTTTCGCCATCTCATCACTGGGACCGGACCACCGATCTCATAAGCGAAAACGATCCATTCAAAATGGGGTTGAATATAATAGAAGTAATATGAATAAGATTAAGTCTAAATGAGGTCGATTCACTGCCGTAGAGAAAAGTTTTTTGACTGCCCCAACCGGGAAGTAAACAGTTTGTTAGTAGAGTACTAAAAAGTACTAACTAACTAGCTACTTAGGGGCTGATTACATGCGATACGTTACTGACGGACTAGATGACTCGATGAATACTTCATTGAAGACTTCAAAAACTTGATTTTGAAGATTGACTTTGTGTGAACTGCAAAATCTAGCAAGAAATTTATCGAAAACGGCAAGCGGGTCTCTAGCACCATACACTCATTAAACATGGTTTATTTTGTTTTTCTTTCATGATCGAATTATTATCGTGCCTTTGTAAGTGTGATCGACATGCTTTCGCCAATAAGCCATTTACAGTATGACGTTTATGGTGCATGTTGGGTGGCTACCAGAATGCTTTACTAGTATATACTCTATTCAAGCATAGTTCTCATATGTCGCCGATGATCGGCGATGAGGGCTATGCGACGTTGGCGACATATGAGAACGTGCTCCAAATGTTTCGGCGACCGTCGGCGATCATCGGCGATCCAATCGCAGACAAAAAAGTTTGTTTCTTGCGATAAGGTATATAAATATAATTATATTAAAATCGTAGAGTTATGGGGGGTATATCAATAATATACAGCCTTTTATTTACTTCACTGAGTTATGCACATGCATGTGTTGTCAAATTGATTAGCTTGTATACAGCCTGAATATATACACCTGTCGACCCCTCGCTGAGCTTTTCAGATCTGAGACGTAGATTTTAATTGTTCAAACCACAAGTAATCAAATAAACAATTATGAATCATATGAATATTAAAGTTTTCAGACTGAATTGATATATATATATATATATATATATATATATATATATATATATATATATATAATATATATATATATATATCTTATATATATATATATATATATATTCAGGCTGTACACAGGCTGCAGATTGATTGCCATATCATACAACCTATAATATCTCAAAATCAAAGAAAGAAAACGAAAATTAAAACTGCAAAAGATCTTACTATGTTATTTCAGGTGTTCTTTTAAATAAGACAGACTTAATTTTTGTTTCATAGGCACTTTGATTGTTAATTAAAATCCTGCCTACGATGATAAAATGTACATAGTTATTATTTTGTCAGTTAGTTAAAGGTCAACTAAACCTTTTGAAGTTATATTTTCTTCTGAAAGGGTTATCATCTAACTTAGCAAAAGTAAAGAAAAATATGAATTTCGAGGTAAAGAAAATAATTAATCAGCGAAACCTTCTTAGGTCCTTTTGAAGCATGACCGCGTTTCTAGGAGAATGGGTACTCCATTCTCTTTGACGTCATACCGGTAAAACCCACCAATCACCTTGTTCTTTGTTACCGGTATGACATCACAGGTATAGTAGCACCAGTCTTTATTTCGACGCGATCGCCGTTCACACGAGTTCGGCAAAAACTCAAACTTAGACAGTTCATAAAAGTGGAACCGAGTGACTGGTTTCAATTATTTCTTCGGTTTTAGATTGAACTTTTCCGACTTTAACGGAAAATAGAATAATTTGGAAACGTACAGTATATTTGCCCTTTAAAGTAATATTGAATGGAAACAGAATAATTCCTTTATAACAGGAGGATAATTTATTTTAAATTTAATGTTTTAATGTTGATTTAATTAGAAATGTGCATTTGTTTGCAGATTTAGATCTTCAACTTTTTAATCTTTTGGGTGTTCAAATCGAGTCTGCCCATCTTTATGGATCATTATTTGGGCAAAAGACTGTGCTGAAAATGTATTACTATGCTTTTGTTCTGGTAAAACGAATTTTGAAATCAGAATGGGAGACGATCAATAATAGTTCATCCACGCATTATCCTGTAAATATTCCATTTATTCCCTTTGGAGATAATGCGCCAGACTCTGAACAACCCACAGATGCACTAACAATAAGTTCTGAAGGAATTCCTCAATGGGGAGGTATGGAAACTTAAGTATTCATTATAATTCATGATTAGTAAAATCTACAAAATGGTACTGTTTAATTATTTTTGTTATATAAACATTGTATTTTAACAATCTGCCGTGTCCCAAGGCTGCTGGGAAGGGGCGGGACAGGAGGGGCAATTTGTCCTAGGTCTTTGGGCCGGACCTCAGAAATAAAAAAAATTCAAATCTAACTTGGTACCGCAGACGAAAACACGAGAATAGCTTTCTCAAAATACAGGAAATATCCTTTCAGAGAGCTAATAACTTAAATATTTTCTGACCACAGACCCCCTAACAACTATAGAGAAGAACACCGCTGCCAAACGTTTGCGCATGCGTGAATTCTCTAGAATAAATATCAAGAGAAGCCGTGGCGACAACAACCAGACAGCGAAGACTAAGTAAGACTCGACTATTCATTTGTGTTTTAAAAAAAGGGTAAAGAAAATTACGAAGGGGTAAATTCAGAATATGTTACAATATTGACAAAGAAGCCATGCACAAATTATCTACCTTATCTTTTCGGTAGTATACTTATAATTTTAACTTTTGTGTCGGACTCTCGAACCAGTCCAAATATTTCAGTATTTTCCCGCTCTTTTTCTGAGGACGAGCTCGGACGTCGCGCATGCGCAAAACGTTTGGCAGCGGTGTTATAGAGAAGTCTCTCCTCCTCACTAGTTCCTAGTCCTCTTCTCTCTTGATAACTTATTTTGGTGACGTAACAGAATGAGAAAAGCGAGAGAGGACTAGCGGAAATGTATTCTCGTTCTCAGGACCCCGTTAATTACGAGTAAGATCTTTCGTTCAAAAATCGCTATGTTTCTTTGATCTGGCTAGATCAGTGGTCTGGTTTCTTTCCAACCGTTTTGGTAATTTCACAGTGTAAACTTGAATGTTACACAGTGTAAACTTGAATGTTACACAGTGTAAACTTGAATGTTACACAGTGTAAACTTGAATGTTACACAGTGTAAACTTGAATGTTACACAGTGTAAACTTGAATGTTACACAGTGTAAACGTGAATGTTACACAGTGTAAACGTAAATGTTACACAGTGTAAACTTGAATGTTTAAGGTTTTTCTGACCGGTCTTTTTAAAATTTGATTTATTTGACCGTTTGTTCAATCTTATAAGTATTCTAGACAAGTTGCTTTAATTTGAGAGCAGCAAACGAGTAAGTATCTT
Source organism: Paragorgia papillata (assembly GCA_035771165.1). Classification (NCBI taxonomy): domain Eukaryota; kingdom Metazoa; phylum Cnidaria; class Anthozoa; order Scleralcyonacea; family Coralliidae; genus Paragorgia; species Paragorgia papillata. The sequence continues at coordinate 5,903,128 of JAWNZC010000014.1, forward strand.
TATGTTCATGCCAAAGTTTCTTTAAAGGGCATATGACTCGAAAATTAAGTTTGTCGTATTGAAAAGAACATTTAAAATGATTGAATAACATCTTTTGCAGTTTTTGGTTTCCTTGCTTCGTTTTTGAGATATTCCAGCTTGTTTGATATGCAAATGACACAACTTTTTACGTCACATGTGCATAATGAGTTATCAGAAAAGGTTACATATCTTTGCTATTATGAAAACATGGGCTTAACTCAAAGGAAGCATGTGCGTGTTTCTACCCACAACACCAAACATGTAGAATTCCAAGTGATTTCGTTTCACAATAGCAAAGATATGTAACCTTCTCTCGGTAACTCATAATACGTGTGACGTGTGACGTAAAAAGTTGTGCATTTGCATATCAAACAAACTGGAATATCTCAAAAAGGAAGCAAGGAAACCAAAAACTGCAAAAGATGTTATTATATAATTTTAAATGTTCTTTTCAATAAGACAAACTTAATTTTCGAGTCATATGCCCTTTAAGTTGGTGTATGTGCGATGATACTGATTTAGCTTCGAGTAAAATGTATTTAAAGTCAAAGGTGCGATCATACGATAATAAGTTAAGCCGGCGGCAATGGAGAGCTTGGGTCTCAGTGGTTACGCTGGAGGGAGCTGGCCTTGGGGTCAAATTAGGGGACAGTTTTGTGCAGCCATAAACATTTTGTGCCAGGTCTCTCCTGATTTAGGGCCTGCTCAACGTTGAAAAAGAGGGGCCTGGAAACCAGGCTGCCCCTCCCCCATTATTTTGCCCCGGGCCTCCGGTCGTCGTTCGGCGGGCCTGCTGTGCTCTATAACATGTAAGTCCGTAAATCTTCGGTATTTCTTCTTTCGCCATTTTTTCTCTACAGATAGAAAATAGTAGCGATAAGCCAACAAAAAATCCCTCTTTTATGCCAAATTAACAATCACAATATAACAGTGGCGGAAATTCACTTTTTCAGGTCGGGGGGCAAAGCCCCCAAAATATCCGACAAATCTCATAAATATCCGACAAATGCACGAAAAGCGTTGGATTTTGACTGTTTTTTGCCCTTTTTGACGAATATTTCCGACAAATTGACTATTTTGACATGGAGGTGGGGCAGATTGCCCCCACCCCACCTCAATTTCCGCCACAGCAAAACAAAATATTCTATCACATTGAGTTAATCCGGTTACTTAATAAGGTGTACACTTGGTAACGACACTCGACGTTTTGTGGCCCAAATCAAAGAATTTTATTTAACATGGCGTCGATCTAACAATAGAGAGTGAACAAAATAGAAAACGCAAATCAAAACACCAATAACATAAAAGGGACAATTAGACCTCTTGCGAAAATTCTACATCCGATATTTCAGTATTCATTTCAAAGACAGCACGCCAACACGGCAATTTTCCGACTTTTGGAATGCATCATCCTCAAACTCAAACATTTTTACCGCCGTTTTTTGACAATCACATTTCTGCGCCCGCACTCCGCAGTATGTTTGCTTCAAGCATATACATTCCAGAAGATATTCTATCTATCCTCTGGCTTGTCTATGTTCCAACTCCAAGTTTACGTGTTTTCTTCTTGAGTTGTGCGTCGGCTGTGCATGAGCGGTCTTAACAAATCGGTAAAGACTGGTCATTATTCATACAAAAGTTGAAAAACAAAATCAGAAAATTAAGCAAGTCAAGCTAAAATAGTGTTTAAATATCGTGAAAATGAATTTACTGGTAAAAAAGTAAATGCAACAATGTTTTACGGTAACTGAAAGTGTTTTGGTTGTTTACAGTTTTCATTGAAAGCCGATAACTTTGGTCTTTGCTGCTTGTACTCTATACTAGACATTTAAATAAGACAAAACATTTGGGCTATATGATAAAAAGCTTATTAACCTCGCTTGGTCGGTCTTTACGGCAAAATTACTGCTCTTGGCCTTTTCGCACAAAGCTCGTGCACTCTTTCGTCGCTCGGTCTGTACTTAAAGACCGCGGGCCTGAAGGCATGATAATTTTGCCGTATTAAAGCATCTAAACTTTGTTTGGGTTAAATGCCATAAAATCGTAATTTCAAAAGAAAAATGTGGTCTGGTGATCGACCTATAATGTTTATTTCTAATTATTTAACAATCAATCACCGAGGTGACTATTGGTGAATATTTTAATATTATACCACGATCGTCATAATAATTATCATATAATTTACCTTTATAGCGTCATCTGCTGGTATTCATTCATACGTAGATAATAAATGGAATTTGGTTTTGTCGTGGAGTAAACTTGGAACACGTTATGGTAAGGAAATGGTCTGAAATTGTATTTATATAAAATACTTCATTGTAATCAAAATCTGAATGATAGAATTTTTTATTTTTTTAAATTATAGCAAATCTGAAATGGTATAGCTTTAATTTGGTTCAGGTTAAAGTCAAGAACCATCTTAGATATATGCTTGTAGAGTTGTTAGACTAGTTAGGAAAAACGTTCACATATATAAGAAGTCGGGCAGAACATGGTAAATATTTCTGATTTGTATATTAAAATATGTGAATAAATTACAGTGGATGTCACAGAACTTTTGACTACTAGTAAATTAATTTGCCGTGAGAGTATCAACTAAATATTAAGTTATATGTTTTCTCATCAAGTTTATCTTTGAATGTTAATATCCATGTCGACAATTAATTCCTCCATATTTACTCTACGTCCAACAGGGAACTTAGAAATGATGAAACAACGAACTTCGCAATCTCACAAGTACGCAACTTCGTTTCGAAGTTCGAACCTGATTGGCTTTTGCCAAGTTCGTGGCCAACTTCAGAAATAACGAACAAACTTCGGAACGCCTTCGTTAAAAGTTATGTGAAATTATCTGTAAACAAAGGAAAAAGAACAAATACAGCATGAAACACCCCCAAAATTCTGCGTATCATGTGTACCTTTCCTGTAATAATAAGACATAATTTGAAATTCATTTGTCAAGCAACTGTAATATGTTTAAAAAAAGAAAGGAAAAAGGATCACAGGGCCCATTACTGAAATGTTCATTCTTTGGTTGAAGTTTGACTGAAGGGGAATGAATTGTGTCCGTGTGACACAAACAATTTTTTTATTTTTTTTTGTACAGTAAAAGTACATTTTTAATTTTAAATATTTTATTCCTTCCCAATATGTTATTAAAATATTTTATGCCCCATTAAATGGGAGGGCAAAATTTTCATACATTTTCAAAATATTTCCGCTCTTCCATTGTAGCTACGTTATGACCAGTCTCTAAAATGACTAGGATTCTTACGTTAATGATATATATATATATATATATATATATATATATATATATATATATATATATATATGAGCTGTTGTACAGCGAAACACCGTGTCTGTAGATTGAACTATATATATATATATATATATATATATATATATATATTTATAACAGAAGCGAGAATTTGTGGTACCATCATGGCACAAGCGGTTAACGCGCTGCTTCTTACCGCTGAAGTTAAGCCCGGTCAAAAGGGGTTTGTACTCGGATGGGTTGCGAGTAGAGTTGTTGGTTCTCTCCTGTTCCTCAAGGGTATTTCACCGCGTTCTGTTGTTTTCCTCTCTTCGCAAAATCAACACCACAGTTTCCCGAGTTAAGCCGCCGTTACACAATGCAACGATTTGTGACCCCCTGTGTCGCAACGCTATTGCGAGACAGGTTTCAAGACAAATTTCAACGTGTAACACCCCCTCGTTTTATGAATCTGTGTCGCTTTCCATTGCGAGACAGGTTTCACAAACCGTTGCGTGAAGATGAAGTACATCCTACTTTTGTGAAACTTGTCTCGAAATGCAAAGCGACACAGGTGCGTAAACAAGGAGGTGTTACACGTTGCAATCTGTCTTGAAACCTGTCTCGCACAGGCTTCACGAAAAATTGCATCGTGTAACAGCGGCTTTACTCCTACTAACTTGTTCCATCAACGGGTGATGGCTATTGAGTTGTCAGTATCTAAATACTGTCATATGTTACTCTCAATAAAGTCGCTCATTTTATTGTTTAGTTTTCGACCTGTTGCCTTAAACTGGATTTCCATTAGGCGTAAAATGTCGCGTGCTCGCCTTTTTTCGTTTGTCTTGTGAGTTCCATGTGGAACGAAGTAGAAAACTATTCAATTTGTACAATAGAAAAGTCGAGCGCGCGATATTTTACTATACGCCTAGTGGAAATCCAGCTTTAGGCCTTTATCAGAGCAAATACCAACATCTTGTTGGCTCATTTTTAAAAATGGAAATGACAATGGCATGCTATAATGAAGGCCTGAGTCAACAGGTAGAATATGCTAAGCAATAAACGTGATATTACCACAAGTTCTTGCTTCTATTATAATAGTCACCATATATGTTATATATGTTTAATTGGTTTCTAAATTAACATTGCAGCCCGTCCTGGTTCTTGTAAACAAATTTTAGAATTTGGTTTATCAAATGGTGATGGAAATTACACAATTTATCCAGGACATCCTTTGGTTGGTGTTAAAGCATACTGTGACATGACTCGTAACGGGGGAGGATGGACTCTACTTTTAACTAGCAAGACAGCGGGATGGACTTTGTCTCAGTTATTGTCATATGCTACAGACATGCCGTCTATATCCACAGATCATTCTATCCTGAACGTATCCAATGAAATCAGAGATCAAACAAAGGAGGACTGTTTGCAGTATCGTCTGGAGGCTCAACAGTTTGGCCGTTACGGTGGAATTTGGCGAGCTCCAAAATCGTATTCTTTTTTGGCAATAAATAACAGTCAGGTTAACGTTGAGCTTGTGGAAAAATTTGGAAGTTGGGATTATCGAGATAGTGGTATCGAAAAACGTATGCCTTGGATATGTACTAATGAACGTTGTAATGCATTGTTAACGACATCTGAAAAATCCAACGACAGGTTTTTTGGAACAATTGTATGCACAATAAATCAAGTACTCAACACGCGATTTATTCCTGCTCCGTGGATAGGTATTGAGATTGTAAGTCCTGGGATCATATGGTACTGGATGAGAGAAGGTATGTAGGTAATGATCTATTTTATAGCGATGCGCACATTTTGAAATTGCAATCTAACGATTTTGTTGAGAATGAAGACAATGCAGTGGCGTAGGAGGGTGTAAAAAGTTGGGGGAAGGGGGCAATCTCGAGAGTGAGATTTAGAGTCCCTGGAATGCTATTTCTTGCATACATTTTGGGGAAAATCATTTTACGGAATTCTGAATTCTATATGTTATATTTAAGCCAAATGAATCAACTTTAAAGAACTTGATGTGGATAAAACAGCCGAGATCTCGGCACGCCGGGATGAAAATATTCCCATATAAACACTCTCTTGCCAAGTAACTCGGCTAGCCGAGTTGAATTCGTCACAACAGCGCACGCGCCACTTATGAAGACAATCGGAAACTGTGAAACCATTATAATGCGTGGGCGGCTTTGCCGAGTAACTCATCTCATATAAACACTCATGTTTTTTCAACTCGGCTTGCCGGGTAACTCGGCTCCATATAAACAGGCCCTAGAAGTTAACTACGATTTAACTACGCGATGGATAGTTAAACTGTCGTTAAGAATTTCATACAACTGGCCCCAGGTCACTAATTATAATTACTGAAGTTGCAAAGACAGTTGAGATATAATATAACGTTTATTTTACAAAGAAATTTGATTAAGTCTTGATAACAAACGGATGATATTTCGAAGATTGATAACATTATTACATACATTGTAGACACCTTGATTTATAAAAATATATTAAAAAAGATAAATCAGTGAATAATATTTTGCTTTCTAGGTGGATGCGCCTACAACTAAAGGAAATGTTTAAATACCTGCACAAAAACAAGCTCAAGGTTTTTTAAAAATTAAATTTGCATGACATGTTTATTATTACTGCATGCACATGCTAAAACGACTTTAATATTTAATTTTCCTACACTGATGTATTTTGTGAGTTCTGATTGGATAATTTATACCACGTGATACCATGTATGTCATGGCAACGCTTTTCCATGCGTTATTATATACTAGTGCTGTAAATTTAATAGCACATGTCATGGATACTAAAGCACAGTTGCCGAATTTTTGAAATTGCGAAGCTATACCGAGGAATACAAAAGATTGAACAGTAAAGTAAACTAGTCATTAGATATTTCTATTGGAGACTCGTTCTTAAGCGAGGATATTGAAGCAAATATACAGTCGTTTGCACCTAAGTGGAAACACCGCCCGTCAAATCATGTTCAAAACATGTTCAAAAGTTAACCGTTTTTGATATTGACACCGTGGGATTGGCAAGACGTGATTGGCTGAGGGCACAAACATGTACGTATCGATGGGAAACTGTTTCAGTGACGTTGACATTATAACATGTTGTGACGGGCGGTGTTTCCGTTTAGGTGCAAACGACTGTACCTTGTAAATGTTCCGATTGGCACTCCTTTCGCTAGTGTATACACTAAAATTTCATATCAAGTGTACTCAAATTGAATATTAAAATATTTAAAGCACCCTTTGTTCGTGTTTTATCTGGATTTACCTTCACGCACCTGCCTTCCCCAGTCGCTTCTCAAGATTGAGATCGGGTCGATCACAAACGCGATCGAGTTTCGCTCAACATGAGAAATTTAACTTAAACAATTATTTTCCTAAAAAGTATAAGAAGAGCCTGCGGAGGAGGCAGTTCACGCACTGTTTACTTACAAGGAACTGGAAAATAAATACTGCACTCGGCTTTGCTTCGAGCAGTATTTTAATTTCTCGTTTCTTGTTAGTGAATTTGTGGATGTAAATATCGATAACAAACTTACGCGAGTGCTTTAATCCTAAATATACAAGAAAAATGACCGCCCGTGTTTATATAGCTTCATGCAAATATACCAGTATGTGAGCTTGTAAGAATTAAACAAATAATGTCGTAGGACCAAGCACCAGGGGCAATTCTGCCCCCCGGAAAATATTTGTTTGTATATTTATATATTGCAAGTTTGTAAAATTTAAAATTATTATTATGCGCTGCATGCATGTCTGTGATTGGTGAGTTCACTGGAAGTCAGTGCTTGATGGCTTGGCAAACACGTTAATGGGTCGGCGCGCCTATACCTATATAGTACAGTATAGTAAGAAGGTTTCTAATTGGTTTAGGTCACCTAACCCAAACTAAAACCCTAACCCTAGTTAGTAACAAACATGGGAACAAATTTGCAATTGATAATGTGATTGAATACATTTAGCGAATCAGAAAACAATTCATATTAGATAAGTCTTAACCGATGCATGTTAATGCATTTCTCAATCTCACTTTATAAACAATATTTAAAAATGGTTATTTTTGAGAGTAATCTAAACTTACAACCACACCTTTGCAATGTAGCCTATGTACGGCCATGACCAGGTTTATATTAGCTAGCTAATTCATTCTTTTGCAAATCAGCCCTCTTGGACGAGATTTTACTTAAGAGAGCTGGTCAGGACGTTTTTCACTAAATTACAGGAGATCAAGACGCGTTATTTCTATAAACTTTGTACCCAGACTCTTGCTCCCTATTTGAGTTCGTAAATTGATACATTCTAAAAAGTAATACGATGAGAATTTAGAACAATATCTGCTTTAAACTGTACATATCTGCTTTACACTGTAAAAATTGAAAATAAGATAACTTGCACGAAGCATTGCTAGTGTCTTTGTTGTTCGTTGATATAACGATTCCAAGTTATACTGACTAATTTCACTTGATCTGACGATTCACTTGGTACACACTCAAGAGAGGCTGGCCCTCATATTGTACGCATGCGTATGTACGGCCCACCACCTTAAAGAATTTCCTCAAAGGGTTATACAATTCTCCATGAAAATGCTAGGTATATAGTCGCCATAGTCATACTATATATAGAGCTAGCTAGCCCTACTGACAGGATCAGCTTTGGTCATCTCTCAACGTGAACACCACCATAGACTCAAAATATGAGTGGAACTCGAAATATATCGTCCTTTTACTACCGTGTTTTCTAAAATCCGATGATGCAAATTTGAGCAAAATTTATTGCATCGACGTTAACGTTGTAATATACGTTCTATTCACCACAAGAATGCAGTTTCCGGTTATTTTATCTTGATAATATCCGACAGCTTTCTCTTGTTCCGTGACTTCCTTTACTTTTATATAGCTATTACTGTTTAATTTCGATTCGCTTTAGTTTCGAAAGCGAAATTAAACAATACCAAGTCGACAATGAATCGTTGACATCAGAATCCTTCACTATCTTGAGTTGAAATTACGTGATTATTATTCAACTCATTATATCATCCAAGTAATTCATTTATCTTAACTAATTCTTATCGATCTATCTATATTAGCAATATATAAGTCATACTGCGAACAAAGAAGCAAATATTGGACCGTTGTCATATTGTTTACTTTGAAGAAGTTTGAAGAGAAATAATTAAGACAATGTGTTTGACGAATTTTCAGTAGAGTGTCACTAGTCAACCCTTTATATACACAGTTTTGAGCACGATTGTCACATTACCCCTGGACCTAACTTACTTTACTAATCAACTAATCTATAGTCGTTAATATTCTAATCTATTCACTGATGGTAACGACTAATTCTGTTAGGATGGCTTTGTATAGTACTTCAGAGTTAATGGAGGAAAATGCAATATAATATGAATGAGAGTATTAGAAGATTAACATACAGAACAATTGGACTGCATCTATATTGAGACGGTTAACTCTTGCAATGAGGCCATATATGTTTAGGACTTAACGAGTACTTGTTCGTCTGACCTGGGTATATTTTAACACGGCTATTAGTTTTACTTAAATTTAACTTTCATACACGTACATGTACACGTACAGAAACCTCAATTTGTAAACCAAAGATTAAGTCATGAAATCTAATATTTCAAGTTGTTCTCTCTGGTATGTCACGGTGATCTTCTTAATGGCGCAAATGATCTACAGTAAAGGTAAAAATTAAAATATTCTACGACTTTTAATCACTATTTTTTCCCTTAGCATTTTATTCTGGTTAATTTCAGAGTATTCTAGTTTTTGCTAACATGCACCACATTTTATCTCTGGGAAACTCTCGCGGACAGGGACGAGTGAAAAAACTGTATCTGTCCAAATTTGTCTTTAGTATATATCTTTATGGCAAACGCCAGAAGATTTTATTTACCTTTGGCCCTGGGACAGAGATAAGCCAAAGCTGTTTTAAAAACTCAAATGGGTACTGCTAAGATTGTATATACATGTATATTATGTTGTATAACGAAGTTCTTGGATACGTATAGTTAATTACTAAACATTAAAGTGCCTATGAAACGAAAATTAAGTTTGTCTTACTTGAAAGAACACTTAAAATAACAATATAGCATATTTTGTAGATTTTCGTTTCCTTGCTTCGTTTTTGAGATATTTCAGTTTGTTTGATATGCAAATTTGACTTATAAGATAACTTTACGTCACAGTTTGCATATTGAGTTATCGCAAAGTGTTCTATATCTTTGTTATTATCAAACAAAAGCACTTGGCGAATTAGAAACCATGTGCGAGTGTTTCTCCTACAACAGAGTCTGTAAATTTTAAGTGTTTTTGTTTGACCATAACAAAGATATATAATGTTTTGCGATAAGTCATTATGCAAAGAGTGACGTAAAGTTATCTTATAAGTTAAATTTGCATATCAAACAAACTGAAATATCTCAAAAAAGAAGCAAGGAAACCAAAAACTGCAAAATATTTCACTATCATTTTAAGTGTTCTTTTAAATATAAGATAAATTAATTTTCGTTTCATAGGCACTTTAAAACCGAGACCACTTTCATAAAGGTCTTCACTTTAAATATTCTTTTATGTGTATCTAAATGCCTTTCTGACCTACTTATGAAGCAAAAATTCGTTTGTATTGCCCAGGTACGCAAACGAGGCCAGAAACGGGCTTATTAAGATGCACATAAAAGAATATTCAAATTAATCGCTATTATGAAAATGGTGTATACAGTTAGTCCTCTGCATGGGTACGAGATTGGGATTTGTGGGGAAAGTGGATTCATGGGGAGCGTGGGTTCGTTGGGAGCTTCCAGTTCTCCCAAAGTGCGTTAATACTGGATGGGCCAAACCTGCAAGTGTGTTTGGTTTTTATCCCACTCCTTAAATGCATGTTGATGAAAAATGCTTATTCAGCCTACGTCAGAGGTAAGTTTGGACCTTTCATACTTGCATTCCACCTAAACTCACCTCTTTTTCACCTCTTGTACATGTAAGCAGGTAAATTCGGGGGGGGGGGGGGGAAATCCCCTTTTCTGAAACAGTATAGGAAAAGCGCTTTACACTAAAAAATGGGATAATTGAATATTTATGTATACGCCTTGTCTATTCTTACAGATTGTACAAATTCAATTGGAATTGAACGAGGTGAAATCCCAGATGATAAAATATCGGCTTCTTCGTCTTACGATGATTTATCTCAGGGTGCTCGTGGTCGTTTGAACGTCAAGTACCAACCACCAAAGAAATCTGGATGGTGCGCTAGAGATAACAACCAAGAACAATATCTTGAAATAGATTTAGGTAACATTAGGGCTGTTTATACGAAAGATAAGACGCGGCTTACTACAACGCGAACTAACTCATTTATTAAATTATACGGCGTTTTTGAACAAATGTGTAAGACGAGAACATAAGTCATTGTATCTTTTATACAAGTGTTTCGCGTCTTATGTAAGCCGCGTCCTGTCATAGTCTCGTATTTGAACTGCCGAGAGTAGTTTTGATAACGAAATACTGACGTTTTGATCGGAGCCCAACACATTTTACTTTGATGAAGAGTTCCGCTTGAAACGTCCGTATTTGGTTATCAAAATTATTCTCGGCAGTTTACTACCTTTTCACTTTGCTTTATTAAGAAGCTACCATTTTATTAAACCAGCCTGAAGTTTGGTTCTTATCTATTTGCAGTATCAAACAGTAATTCCAGTTGCAATTGGTAGCAATGGTTTGATACTAATTATTTCAAAATACAGTTGAAGCTCTCGAACGCGACTACCCTCGGGAACAGTAAAACGTGGTCGCAACTAGAACTGGTCGCTTACGAGAATTCGTTCACGTATGCGACCACCCACTGAAATGGCTGAAGTTGGTCGCTTACGAGAGATTGGACCAGAAAAACACAGCGTTTCTATTCTGGCAACCATGGCCAGCCGGAAATAGCAATACTTTATTGTTATGCATTTTATAATCACATTACTAATATTAAAAGTTATCAAATTGCTTTTTAGCGCAGTGTTGACTGATTGCAAAGGGTCTTTCAATACAAGAGCTTAAAACAAAGAAAAAGCTCAGTTTGTGAATCTGAAAGGTCGTCGCGGTCGCTTACGGGAGTGGTCGCTTACGAGAGCTTTTAGTAACAGAGTTTAATAGGGAATTTAAACGAGGTTTCGTGAGGGTGGTCGCAACTAGAGCTGGTCGCTTACGAGAGTGGTCGCAAGGACAGCTTCGACTGTACAACTTAAAAGTTAATTTAAAAAGTTTGTCTATTTTTCTTTGGTTCATTTTGAAGTCGTTATCCGTTTTAATTTTATATTAGTCAGAAAAATACCAGATTTTGGTATTGATCTTGTTAATTTATATAATAAAATTTAATTTAAACTGATTTTTTGAAATATTAAAAACCTTCAAATACCAGCAAACTTAAATTTGCTATTATGTAATTTGTATATGTTACAGAAGCTGACAGTGAGATAACGGGAATCGCAACCCAAGGACGTGGAAGAGAGCCATACAAACATTGGGTTACCAAATATTACGTTTCATTCCGAACTGAAGAAGGACCCTGGTTTAATTTTTCGAGACCCAACCAAGCCCAGCCAGAGGTACTGTAGATGTTTGTACATTTTTTTGTCTATAATAGAAAAGTCGAACCATCCACTGAATATCATGGAACACCCAGTTCAGTTTTAGTCACAAAAACAAGCAAAATACGCAATAAACCGTATGAATTAAAGGCTCTGCCTAAGTCTACCGCAGTTTTAAAATCATTAATGTGGTTGTCAGATCAGAGAGGACAAATAATTTTCTTGTAGCAATATCTATTGTAGCAACATTGGAAACTGAATACCAAAATATATAGAATTTTTTAATATTTCAATTGTGTAACTAGAGCATGTAGTTAGAAAGCCACACAAACAATTTAGCGAACATGAATATTACACTGCAAAAAATTGTGATTTTCCAAAAAATACTCTAACATCATTTTAGGAAAAAAATTAATATGGGAAAAATGACCTGAACGTTTTTCATTTGATGAAAGAAATTTCCCTTCTAAAATCATTAATAATTCATGAGGAAAACACAAAGAAAAATCATGAGCGTATCGGATCTATATATGTGATATAGACTCGCTCTAAGTTTCTCGCTGGTTTTTAACGGCTGAGATACGATAAGCTTAATTTTCAAAATTACTACGCCAATGAACGTATAGCCTCCTTCGCAGACGTTCTTATGGCTCGACTTCCTCCCCAAACTAACGTCTGCTCACCCGAGAGCTACATTCCATTCCCTTTGTGTACATGGACCAATGAAATTACACCATTGTCGTGCTAAATAAAGCCGTCCGGGCTGCATGGTGTTATATGTAAATTTGTTTAGTCGAAAGCTAATATTTTGAAAAGTTTGGCCTAGAACTTCACGAAATTTACGAATAATATTGTTTTGACTATGTTCTTGCTGCCTATGCAAACAAATAAGCGTTGAAAGTCAGTGTAAAGCATAAGAGCGTTAAGAGAAATTTAAGATTGTAAATAAAAGCTCAAATAATATTTAGGTGCATGTTTAGTGTCTGAACCGACTGTCTGAATTAGTTTACTTGAAAGCTAACATTTCGCTTACTATAGCTCAGAGCTTTACAAAATTTACGAAGAATATTGTTTTGACTATGTTCTTGCTGCCTATGCAAACAAATAAGTATGAAAGTCAGTGTAAAGCGTAAGAGCGTTTAAGAGAAATTTGAGATTGTAAGGTGTTTATTAACAATGTCTGAAGAGACTGGCCGACTGCCCGAATTCAGTTTACTTGAAAGCTAATATTTCGCTTACTATAGCTCAGAGCTTTACAAAATTTACGAAGAATGGTATTATGAATATGTTCTTGCTGGTCGTGTAAATAAATCTGTGCGAAGAGCTTTAGAAAATCTACAAGTGTCGGCGACATATATCTAGCGGACAATAAATTCTACGGGATGTTTGGCCATGTCTGGGTAGCAACCTCGATGTTTATATTCAGCTTCATATTCCAGGCAGTGGCGCTTTCAACTTTATTTCATGTACATGTATTCATATTGCAATTCACAGTTAATACAACATCATCTTATTGATTCTGTTCAAATTTTTACTAAACTATAATTAGCAATAGTTTCGAAATATTTGTTCAATGGTTCAAACGATCAGCTCAAGCCTCAAGGTCGAAGGTCAGGTTTCCAGATATTGGAAGTCTGATTCTGATTGGTCAACATTTGGAAAGGAATTTGCTGCTCGGGTAAGCAGCCGGTAGTTGAGGGGAGTGAGAACGAACCTGAACTGACGGCTGCGAAGGAGACTAATGAACGTACGAAGCCATTTAAAAACCTTGCAGTACGGGCTTTATCGGCTCTAAAACACTCGGCTATCGCCTCGTGTTTTATATCGGATAAAGCCCTCCTGCGCGGTTTATAAATAGTACTTAAAAATCATATTTTTCACGTTGCAAAAAAACATTTCAAAAAAGATCAGTTGAATCTTTTTGCACTGATAGAAAATGATTTATTTGTTAGAAAATTGAAATAAAGAAAATTTCACCATAATTAGGCGTTTTCCACACTATTGCTACAGTTAAGATGTCTGAAAACAAAATTTCAAATGATTTTTGTTGATTAATTTCAAATTGCATATTTCAAAAATGTCAAACATAACTGAATAATAATGTTATCTTTCATTACTTTTAACACCCTTTTGAAACAAAACAAAACAAAACAGAGCAGAGACGATCAGATCAGAACAAACCTCATTTCAGAGGTTTAATAGGTGCACTTTAAAACAGGACATCAATTTATTCAGAATAACGCTAAACGTTGCACAATAGACATTTATAACATAGACGTAATACAACGGCGTTTCTGATTGGCTACCGTGCGTGCTCCATTTAACAAATAGATTCCATTTTGCCGTTGTCTGTTCAGTTATAGATGCACAGATGACGTCACAACGTGGTAAGAACAAAAAAGTGGCCCACGAGACGCAGTCGAGTGGGTCACTGATGTTCTTACCACGTTGTGACGTCCACTGTGCATCTATAACTGAACAGACAACAAAAAAATGGAATCTATTTGTTTTATACAATACAAATTTAAAAGGTCTTTGTCGAAACTCGTGCCGGATTTTGGGGCATGAAGAAGGAAAAAGGCAAGTCAGCTGACGTGATCTGACGTGACCATGTGTCTGTCCTCTAATAGATCATGGCCAACAACCAATGAAAACACGCATAGCAACTAGGGTATTGTATAAAACTCGATGGAGCACGGCAATTTCAAACGTAATGAGAAACTCATTTTTAATGAGCGAAATAAATATTGTTTTCCGTTGTTTTGTGTCTGATTCTCTGTTATAAAAGAAATGGTTCATGGTTTGGCGTGGTCCATTGAGTTCTGGATGCACTTGGGAAGTTGGAGAGCACTCAAAAATCTAGAGTTGTTCTCGGCTACCCCTCGACCAACTCTTACGCTTTTTTCGTGCTCTCTGAACTTCCCGCGTGCATCCATAACTCGATGGAGCACGCCAAACCATGAACCATTTCTTAAATTTAATTCAGACGAATTTAATTCGAATTAAATTCGTCGGTCTGACTCAGACGAATTTAATTGCCGAGACGAATTTAATTGCCGAGACGAATTTAATTGCCGAGACGAATTTAATCGAGTTATACGTCGCAGTTTCGTCGAATAAAATTCAAATAATTAAATTCGTCTGAATTAAATACGTCTATTGTGCGACGTTTATATAGCGCAGGCCTAAATGCTCTGTACTTATTATCTTTGTTCTTGTGATAACTATATATTTAACTGCGGTATATTTGTATGGTAGGTTTTTGTGGCCAACACAGATGCCTTTACGTCTGTATTTCGTTCATTTAACCGAACAATCAAAGCTAGATATATCAGAATTCATCCTGTGAAGTGGAACATCCAAATTTGTATGCGAGTAGAACTCTATGGATGTCTGGGTAAGCAAAATATTTTTGTACTAACTTATATATTAATTGTACGAATTAAGTTTTTAATATTTTTCTAATCGCTTTAAAACATACGCAACATTTTATGAAATATACAGATAGGCGACTAATTTTTATGTTATTGGTATATTATTATTAAAAATAATGCATGAAAAAATTAAATAAATGCACTTGTGATAGCAATTTATTAATAGTATAATTTTTCCTATAGGAAAAAAGCTGGTAATTGACGATGATGGTAAGTTATATATTAATTGGAGATAATTATTTGAAGTTATAGTTTTCCTAACACTGGGACCTTTAATTAAATGACTTTGTTGTAGACCTGATAGTATAATACATGCCGTCCTTAAAAATCCTGGAAAGTCCTTAACAGATTTGAAAAACAAAATTCCAGACCTGGAAAATTCTTGAAAATCAATAGACATCCTTAAGACTTAGACAGTCCTGCGGTTTTATAGACATCCTTAAGACTTAGACAGTCCTGGGGTTTTCCTCTTGTAAGTTGTTGTTTTACCAATAATGTAACTCCAACGCTAAATAACTGATTACCAGTAAAGTGTGTTGGTTGTTGACGATAGTTTAATTATTGACCTTTATAAGTTTAACGAAAGTTAAGTCTAAGTTTTCAGCATAATAAAACAAACGTCATATTTTTTCATATCTAAGTCCTTGAATGTACTTTATGGAAGGTTTTTGAAAGTCCCGGGAAAGTCTTTGAATTTCATTTCTTTTTGAAGGATGGGAACCTTGTTTGTGATATGTATATTAGGAATAATAATAAACAAATATACGCAATATAACATTAAGCGGACGACAGTCGGCCAAATACAAGCTGGCAAAATGTAGTCAATCTTGAAAATGTGAGAAGTTTGAGAAGCCGCAAGGGAAGAGGATTTTTATACTGTACGTTAACCCCGTAAAGCTGAACTCGCGGTATCTTCTAAATCCAGAAAAAAAGAATTAATAATGCTTCATAAAATTTTAACTGTAGACACGAATTACATTCAAGTCAGATTAAATCTTTTACTCGTTAAAAGGAAAAATCTGGCAGTGAAGCCAAAATCCGTATTGCACATTTCGCTCTTGTAAACCAAAAACTACCTTTTATTTCTAAGTCGAAAATATGGCTGGGCTTTTTACGCGTTTATCGCAAAATACATCCGAAACCGTTAAAATACCCAGCCGCATCATTGATCAAACCATTGAATAATATATAATTATCCACTAATAAGGAAACTTTAAAAGAAGTAAATATTAATTTACTATATTTATTTTTGTTTATTTAGATTTGCTTATCATATTCATCATCCTGTTAGCTCTTGTTTTCTGTTTCATATTACTTCTGCTATTGCTCTTGCTTACAATGCGACGTTTTCTTAAGCTCCTTGAAAGGTAATTGGTGCAGTTATTATTTTAAACTGAGTGCAGTTACGTCAGTTAAGCCGTGGAATCTAAGACCTCTAAGCTGTACCTCTAAATTTATTAATGCAAGTTTTATCACTAATCATTGCACGGTGTCAGTGTAACATACTGCACAATGGTCAAAATCTTTGTAAGCGTTACAAAACTCGGTTCAATCTAACATATATATTTCAACTGACGTCACGGCGGCCATATTGATGCACGCGGTCATATTATCATATAGGAATTTAATGCTATTCTTATTCAAACATTTCGTATTGTTATATACCAAAGACTTTCGTTTGTCAATAATGAAATCCTATTGGTCAAATCATGGTCACGTGTTGTTCAACAAACTCAATGTTTCTTTCTGCCGAGGGAAACATTGCACTGTTTCCCTCTGACGTCAACAATGAAGAGGGAAACAGTGCAATGTTTCCCTGACGTCGCTTTAATCATGTGTTGTTCACGTGAATACACGATTATATTGCATCAGATCAAGAACTTTGGACTCTTCGGGCATTTTGAAAACAAGAGCTTGTTTCGAGCTTGTTTGGTACAAAATAGTCCATTTTCCGAAAGAAAGAATTTGAAAAACACTTGGAGAAATTTAAAGCTGTTCTTAGTGTTGAGTCTGGTGTATTTGTTTAGTTGAATGACTTGAAGACAACGTCAAAGTGTTTTGGGAAGTCTTTTCGCCGTTTGCCAGTTTCAAGGCAGTTTTGTATTTTGTATTTTAAAAGTCTTTGGTATATAACAAAACGCTTGTTGACTTTTGCCTCGAGAAACATCGAGTTTTACGGTCCCTCAAGCTTCAATGTCACCCTCGGGTGACAGCCTTCGGGTCCGTAAAACTCGATGTTTCCCTCGGCGCCAGTCAACAAGTGTATATTGTTTCACCACCCCAACGGAGCCACCGATCACGTGAGTGAAAACGCTCCATACAATTGCAACAATATTGAGCATTGCGTTTAGTACCTTGCCTCGCAATTTTTCCCAACCCATCTGAAAACAGTGCTCAATAAAATGTAATATGTAATATTTCATAAACGAGTGGGAGTGTTTTACCAGGGGTTCTCAAACTCATTAATAATTCATGAGGAAAACATAATGGAAATTAGTTACCGAGACGTTGTGAAATGTGGAATAAACGCCCATAAATGTGGTAATAAACGCCCGTAAAGACACGTTTTACCTCAAATTTATCTTTAAATACTGATTTGTTTGAGAAGCTATACCATACACTCGAAGCTAGCCGTTTATTATCTGATTTAAAAACATCTCGAAGTGAGTTAAAAAATCGCCTCGTTTTTCAACACACTTCTCGGTGTTTTCAAATCGGCAGATAATAAACGGTTTCTCGTGTATGATATATTACTTACAAACACGAGAGGACAATGAAAATATCACGAGGCCATTAACCAAGTAATTTTCATTGTTCTCGAGTCTTTGTAAAACATGAGAGAATAATGAAAATCACGAAGCTGCATGCATGCAGGCCGAGTGATTTTTATTGTTTTCGAGTGTTTGCATGCTGTAACCCCTGGTAAAACACGATACGCGAGTTTATGAAATAGCTTCTCAATCGTCTATTACAGTAAAATTCGCGAGGGACTTGGTGATATTGGTCATATATCAGATTAGACACAACGGTTCTTTGTTTGTGCCGTTTATTATCTGATTTCTTAATTATGCGGAATTCAGTTTGCGCGACCTTTACCCGGTTTCAAAACTCATGCACATGAACAAATATTTTTCTCTGATTGGCTAATTAGTTCATGAATTATTAATGATTTGAGAATAATATATTCAATGAGCGGGCCTTGATGTATGTATGTAGGTCAGTTAAGTAGGGCAATAATTACCGCCTGATGTGCTGCATGCATGTCATTGTTTCTTGAATAATACAAAAAAATATAGTAAAATAATCCAACACATCTATTGTATTTTAGAACTCCTAAATATATATATAATATAACTGATAACTGTTATCAGATGGATGCATGTACTTCGGTCAATACATTGCATGCAGCAGTATAGGTTCATCAAACTTCTGGTACTTTCAAGTAGCATCATTAACATACTTCTAGAAATTGCTCTCTATATATAATCGTTTTTTTATAGGCGAGTAGTTGAGAAGGTGCGAGTTGGTATCGCTCTTCGAGATAGTATCGATGGAGATAGGATGATCAAAATGGATCGTTCTGCTGATGACACTTACGTCCCAGAAGAACCAAAGGAAGGAACCATAACAAAGAGGAAGAACTTGGCATATAAAGACAACGATAAAATCGATGCCCCAGTTTACGCCACTATTCAGAAATCAAAAAACAAAGAGGATGACAGCAATGGGCACGCAGATAAAAGCAAGACCAAACAGAGAGGTGATTCGAACCCGAAAACAATTTTAGTAGATGCTGATGAGGAAGACGAAAAGAGGAAAAGCGGAGAAAAACATTCAAAGAAAGAAAAAATTGAAATGATTGATCTTTAGTTTGTATACAAACTACATTTGCAGCAGCATTACTGATTTTTCTACTTTATATTTACTTCATGCATTTTCTAGGGTCATTCTTTGCATTTTGTGTGTATTATATTTTGAAAGTTAATTTGTCACGTAATACATTTTTTCTTTCGCTTCATTTTTCAACTTTTAATAACGCATCTATGTAGAATATGTCCTGCTTAGTTACAACAACAAGGGTTTATAATTTGTTTGCAAATTGTCGCAAACATATCATACATAGGAAATCACAGACATCATAACTAAAACTAGAGGGGGCATTGTGGCCAAAATCGGGTAATAATTTGAAGGCTGCATGCATCTTGGATCAGTTGGGGGGCAAAATTGAAAACCCGAATGTAAAACTACTCGGTCCCAGACTTTTCCTACTATCCGATAACTCTCTAGTTTTATTTATGATCTCTATGTAGGAAATAGCCTCCTTTGCAGGTATCTATAATCATTTTTAAAAGAAAATTAATCAATTGAAAGAGAATGAAATATTTTAAGGTGTGGTGGGTTTCTTTGTGGTGTCAGAAGCAGATTCGATGTTAAAGTGCTTATGAAACGAAAATTAAGTTTGTCTTATTTGAAAGTACTTTTAAAATGACAAAGTAACATCTTTTGCAGTTTTTCGTTTCCTTGCTTTGTTTTTAAGTTATCACAGTTTGTTTTATAAGCGACACTAACCAGTGACGTAACAACGTGCATAATGACTGGAAGCATAATGACTGGAAAGGGGTTATATATCTTTTCTGTTATCAGACGGAATCACTTCGAAGCAATTATGTGTGTGTGTTTTCCCTTACAACAACAAAAATATACATTTTCAACTGATTCCGTTTAATAATAGCAAAGATATAAAAACTTTTCCAGTAAGTCATTATGCACGTTGTGATGTCACTGGTTAGTTTCACATATCAAACAAACTGAAATATCTCAACAACGAAGCAAGGAAACAAAAAACTGCAAAAGATGTTACTCTGTCATTTCAAAAGTACTTTCAAATAAGACAAACTTAATTTTCGTTTCATAAGCACTTTAAGCAGACCTTAGCGTTTTGGCGATTAAAGAGGTTAGGGACTACTTCCATCTCTCATCCCCTATTCCGCTCTCTCCCTTGCTTTCCTTTTTTGCCAATAACATCTACAATCAGTTGCAAAATTAGTTCAGGAACACATGAACCTGAAGGCACGCCTCTATAATGATTACGCAAAACCAAAGATTTTGACCCCCCGTCCCCCCATTCAATGTTGCTTTGGGAGCACGGGTGGCGTGTGCTATTGGGGCGCTGCCCCTCACCAATAGTTAAACTCGGTCAGACGGGGTTAGTACTTGGATGGGTGACCGTCCTGTTCGAAGTGATTGACATAGATATATAACAGGGTGGGTCATGAAACGTTTTCAATAATCTGATGGGCCATGAAATTTTTTCGAGTTTCTCATTATGGGCCACCAAATTTTTTTGGGGAAAAGTCATTTTTCCCTCCGCCCAACCCCCCCCCCCCCCCCCCTAGCAGTTACTTTAATTTATGACCGGTCCCTTAAACAATTAAACGCATCTTTAGGGATAAAACATATACATTCACGTTACAATGTTACTTTCTGCAATTTTATTAATATATTATTAGGCGCTTTGGTAACGCTAAAGATTAAAGTTTTTATACCAAAAAACAGTGTCTTAGAACTGGGATCTCTCTTATCTTTAAATTTTGAAATCCCGTAGAATCAACGTACAACTTTCAACAATCATATCAACTTTTATACTTATATCTGGCACACGCGCATGCTCTGTGAAGACTAGTAGTCCCACATTTTTAAAAAAAGTTGCTTACTTGCTATTTAAATAAATTGGTGAAATTTACAATAGTGTTCGGGTGAAATGCTCGCTTAAAGGGCTACAACCGTGGAATTTAGCAATTCCTGCCATTCGCCCTTGGGAAGGTCTGAGACAAAGGTCATCCACGCTCTTGAAGGGCACCCTCCTAATGGGAGGTGGTGGTTTCACAAGAAACATACCTGGCTGGGTTACCTTGTGGCAAACGATACCCTGATCACGTGGGGTGGATGCTATGTAACCTTGTCAAAGTTGGTATGGTGCCACGACCAGCTTAGTAAGTGCAATAAGCGAGGTGGTATGTACGTACCATAACTCAATTCAGACTACTCTTCAACCGAACATTTTTATTAACCTGAGGATGTTGCATTGTTACGCCATACCGAGTCTTGCATCTTCGTCGCTAGAATCAACGATAAAAGATTTCTGTTAAGAAATCAATAGAAAATTTTACTTCTACACAAAATCAAAATAATATTATGATAACTGGTTGTCATTATAGTGTTTTCTTTCCGTAAATTAATTGGCAGTTCCAATTTCACCGACTAATTATCCGTTTCTGATAAACAGCTACTGATGCAAATCCAGACCTGAACATGTAGTAGTGAAGATTGCAGTCACAGACTATAGACAGACAAGGAAATAAAAGCGTGCTGCGTAGGGTGTTGAAATACAAATCGAAATATAGTATGGTTTGAGTACTGTCGAAATTATTGAATGTAGTTTCTAACGTCTAACGTTTAACGTCTAACCGACTCGAAACGTTAAACTACGTTCAAAATTTCGACAGTACTCAAACTTTACTATATTTCCATTTCTTTGGACTTTGGTCATTTAAATTATGAGCTTTAAATTTGTTCAATCGGATATTTTCACTTCACAAACACTTTAAGATAACTATCCTCTCCAAAAGCCATGAATTCCATCTTTGGGTTAATGTTGAGGCCTACCTCTTGCAGCTTCCCCTACTCTTTCCAACCGTATCTGAGCATCCATACGTAGATCAGACAATACTTATAGGGCGATGTTGTCTGTCTAGAAATGCATGTTTAGCATGTACTTTTGGAGACAAAGCTGCCTTCCTGATGTTACAAAATAAGGAAAGACTGGGATTGAATATATAGGGAAGACGTATGCCGTTGGATTATTAATATTAAAATCCTTTGTTGCTATGCATAGTTATAGTTGTCCAACTGAACGTCATCAGCACTCAAAACAAGCAATTAATTTCTTCAAAAATAGATAAGCCATGGCCAAACTTTGATAGTTCATAGCTCAAAGACTATGCAGCAGATTTGCTTGAAATTTTCAGTGAATGCTCCTCTGATGATGATCGGCTCAAAATCCTTAAAAGGTTTTTCGCTGTATAGACACTTTAAGACCCATCGACAACGTAAATATGAAAAAGAAGAGAGTTGTGCTATCGGCTTCCTTGATATACGAAAAATGTGTATGGAAGTGTCTCCCATAATACTAAACATCAGTTTACGTTTCGAGTACAGTAAACACCCACGTGTAAGAACCTAGATTTTTTCAAGTCTGGCAAAATAGGTTCTTATATTTTGGGGTAATTACTGACAATTTAGGCAAAATAGGTTCTTAATAGGTTCTTAAAATTTCTTTAAGGGAAATGCTATTGTTATATGACCAGTTATATAAACCACTTTCGTTATAGAGAGATTATACTGTATGTATGTAATTTCTGTAATGATATTTTTATGGAAGGGCCAAATATATAGCAAATTTATATTTTATAGTCCAACATTTTTGCTACAGCACTGTTTCATTATTCAGAGTGACTCTTCATATAAGAACCTTGTGGCTTTGGTTGGCTAAACAGGTTCTTATATTTTGGGGTATTAAAATCCAAAATTTCTGCCTACAGGTTCTTAAATCACTAGGTTCTTACACGTGGGTGTTTACTGTACCATAATTTGATAATCCCAAAGATAGACATGTCATTATCCACTGCAATGTGACGTCAAAGTGAAGACATTTACATTTCAAACAAATGGGTTAATATCTCAAAAACGAAGATATGGAAATGTTGTAAACGCCAATCTTTATAATTTGTATAGTATTTTCAAGTTAGAGAGTAATTAATTTCGAAATACCTTTTTTGATGCAAAAGCACTTTTAAGAAGAATATACTGTACCACTGGTATTGTTTATAGCTTTTGTTGAAAAAATTGTATACACGAAAGTTTATATTAGACAAACAGTTCAGTCAGTCACTTAAAAATATGATAAAAGAACACCGTGAAGTTTTGTTAGAACTTGACGACAAAAATTCTTTATTGGCAAAAAAAACGCACGAGAAACAACAGACTTTATATATAGCTTTGACCATAACATGTTAGATGTTCACAATAAAACAGAAGAATATCTTTAACAGCATATAGCCTTTTATTAGTGGGAGATTATTAAATGAGAGCAAGGTTTGTGCGGGATAAATATAAGACCAAGGTACTGATATTTTCCCGTACAGATCGAGTAAAGGAAGTTAATAAGTTTATTATAAGGCCATTTCAAGTTTTTCAATATTTATTGTCTCCAAATTAGTGTGAAAACCTTTAAAGGTTCGCCGTGGATACGGAAAAAGACATACGTGGTCCGAATACGCATTTTAAGGCCATGCATTGACCATGCAATCAGAACTCAGGATATTAAAACTCAGTGTAGTTAAGGCCTGGCTCTCAATTTCAAAATGGCGCTGGTATTGTTGTCGCGTAATGTTGTAAAATTGTTCGGTTGATTTTGTTTATGCGACGTGAGTCAACATCCCGTTAGCATTACTGTTCTGCTGAATACCTGAGTCAACAGGTCAAAAGTTCAGCGAATAAAAATAAACGTGGCGTTTTCATAAATATTGTTTACTATTAATTTTCACCATGCAACCATTCAAAGAATTACTAATTTCCATACGTATGACAACGGGTTTTGCATGCATAAAGATTATTCTGCGCCAAGATAAGTCAATGTCGATGACATCGCGACATAGGAACACCCGATTTCCTGGAAATTGGTGGATGGTGTATCATCATGTATCGTATCATGTATCGGTCACCAAATAAAGAACCCCTAACCTAAATATATCCCCAACCCCTAACCATGCATAACCTTAATCATTTAGTGACCGATACATGCATAAAACATCAACCGACTTGATGACGAGATCATCGTCCGCCTTGGGTCCATTCCACTACAACTTTCCTCACATCTTGTATATCCGTTGGGGTTACTCCACAACAACCTCCTAAATATAATAAAATGGTCAAAGTATGAACGTTAAAAAAGTAGGCCATGCATGCAATAGTATATAGACATAAAAATATTCAAAAACATTAAAAAAATTTCTATCTTCACCTGATGGAATCGCAAAAACTTACATTTGACTGACGCAAACATTTAAATCAGCTATTTGTAGTTTTTCTAACAACATAGTAAATTAAAGCACTCAACTGACCTACAATCGTCGCTCCTTGTTTCAGCCATCCTGGAACGTAGGATGCAAAATTAGGATTTTTGTCTAATCTATAACAAAAAAGACCACACATTACAAACCGATGATCTTAGCCAGAAAGTATTTGCATATAGTCAATCCGGAGATATGGTCTGAAGACTCGGCAAAGTCGTTGCTCTGTCTTTTTATTGCTTGCTTGGTGTATGAGCACAATGGTATGACTAATGAAGCAATCATCCAATAGCGGTAAAGACCTACCTAATATAAACGAGGTTTCTGATTGGCTGTATAGTAACCAATCATATTGTCGATTATCAATTCGTTCCAATGTTAGTTATTAATAAGGGTTAGGATACTTGTTTGGGTTAGGTGATCTAAACCAATCAGAAACTTTCTTAGTATAGCCCGTAGGTGTCGACAATCTATTAAATAGCAGCGTTTCTGTTTAATTGCCCAAACGTGTTATTTAAATATTAATATATACGCGCGAAACAAACGATTTCTGTACGATAAGCACCGTTCCAAGATAAAATCACAGCTCATGACAAGCGCTTTAAAGTTTTCCTAGATTCCAGACAAAATACCACAATTAACTATACCTTTTAACCGGATACAAGATTTCTTATAATGGCTAGTCTATTTTCTATATACTGACTACTGTTAGATTGTCCAAGTCTAAAAGCACCAATTGTACCATTCACGTACGTTTATGTAGGTTTATATAGCAATTTAAAATAGCGCTTCCACAATACATGTTTTATTAAAAGAAACTTACGCAAAGATGTATCTGGATGTATCTTATTAATAAAAGTGTTTTTTTTCTTTAACCTTTTGTCTAGAAATTAACCTATTCCCCAATAGCGACGCCATCTTAAATTCGCAATAAATTGTGGCATATATAGGGTAACAAGTTCAGGTATTATACATAATAGCAAAAGACCTTTTGTTCGTTTTAATATAATTAAAATCTACCTAAACCAAGTTGAGGGAAAGGTTATTCTGACTAAAAAATAATTCACGCTCATGGTGAAAAGATACTATATGATAACTATAGATAAATAATATTAATAAAAAACTTTAATAATTTTTATTTAATGATTTATAACATTATCTTAGAGGTGAACCATGATGTTGCAGTAAAGACCTACCTAATATGAACGCGTTTTCTGATTGGCTATAAGTAACCAATCACATTGTCCATTATCAATTCGTTCCCATTCTCCTTACTGATTATGGTTAGTGGAAGGTGTTGGGCTAGGTTATCTAAATCAGAAGCTTCTTAGTATAGGCAGGTGATGACCCTCATGTTGCCACTACTATACTTACGTAGCAGCTATAATTAAGACTTTTCTTTCTAAATGCAAGAAATGCCTACAATTACGTCACTAAAACAGCCGTTGTTTTATGACAAGTGAATATAATTCACTTCTTTTGACTTTTAGTCCGTCTTCCGGACAAAGGTATCTATACTATCCTTCCTGAAAATTTGATAAAGACATCAAGTCTTTGAGAAATCCTGCGTGAAATATCAGGACTAGGGACATTTTGAAAATTGAAAAAAACCAACAACTTTAAAGTGATCCGGTTTATTAGCATTTACATATCAAAAAATCTTAAAAAATAAAATCTTCTAATCTATTAAAGTTGGGTTGTTCGCGTTTTAGGTGAAACATGCTCTAAATAAAACGGGAGAAGAGAGACAGAATTCTTGGCGTAAATGGACAAACCCCAAAACGCTTTAATGACTTTGAGCGTCTTCCTCTATACGCCGTCGTAAATTTAGAGTATCAACAGAAGACAACGATCTATTGCAGCCGTCAGTTGTGTCAATACAAAGACTTGTTGGAAATTATTCCGGGAGTTTGCCAGTCCTCGCAGCGAGTGAAGTTGAATAAATGTGCCATAGTGGAAAAGAAGCTTGTACCTTTCAGTTTCCCAGTTCTTTCCACTATTCGGATAAACGACGAGAGGTTTTTGTAGTACATTTTCATCAATGCTTGATAACAATCCCTAAAAACACCAAGGCTAATTGAATTAGTCATGTTAGAAACATTAACACTCGGTGTCGGTGTCGGGGTCCGTGTCCGACTTTTCGATTACATCCTCGTCCCCAGGGCCATTTGTGGGGGCTGGGCCAAGATGGCGACCAAGAACAAATGGCCCTGGCACAGGCCGAGCTAACACAACATCTAATTGGTCGAGATAACATTGGATGTTTTAGGTATTCTGATTGGTGGAAATAAGGCAGGCGCGCAGGCTAACTCGCGGGGATATTGTTTATAGGCCTCAAATTATAAATAAGTGATGGCCGCAATTTCCGGCAGTTAAAAACAACTTCAAAATGAATGAAAATGTGAGAAAAGCTGGCGAAACACCCATAATTAAAAACGTCGGAAGAATATGTAATGATGGGTCGTGTCGTCTCTGTGCCCTGCCATACAAGTAAGTCCATGGTGTCACCAAATCATAATGTTTTCTAAGTCTGGCAAACGAAAGACTGCGAAAGGAAATTACACCACTGGGAAGAATTTACATGTTTGGTTATTGAGAAGCAGGCTTTCTTCAAGCAAGCCCAAGAATTCTCGACTAAACGAAGCCTAAATGTTTTTCAAAACGCTGAATTGAATCCGCCGAAAAGAAGGCGCCCCGGCCAGACAATGGCAATCCAGTTTGAACAGTTTCTTGACGGTGAAGCAAATGATAAATACTAAGCATTTACAGATATTTATTAAAAGTAGCAGTTACCAGGCACGATCGGAAATCGCATAGAAAATCGGCCACTTTCATGGGGCAGTTCGCAGTCCACGTGCGTGCTGGCTCAAGTAAGTAGTCGACCGTGTATTGATGACGTTTACACGCAAGATATTCGTTCTACGCATGCGTAGCTAATACGGGTCAGCCCGCGAGCCTCGACAGCGCCATTTCCGACCGTGGTCTTCTCCTCCGCCCCGCCATTTTGAGAAGGCCCTGGGTACGAGGTTGGCTGCACAAGGGACATTTGTTCCCGCCATTTTGTTTTTGGCTGCCATCTTGGCCCAGCCCCCACAGATAGCCCTGGGGACGAGGTTGTTTTCGATTACTATCTGTTGGTCCTCAAATCTGGACGTTCCCATAATGCACCGTCAAAAAACACAAACGTCAATTTCCCGTTGCGCCTGCAAACTCCTCCCAATAAATCTAAGACGGGCAAGATCTTAGACTATGTGTACACGCAGGGGCGTACATATCAATTTTTGCTGGGGGGGTGTAGTTTCAAAATGAGACCGACTCACCGACTAATCAATGATACGTAAATACAGCCGAAATTCGTTGTATGACTGACTACCACGCATAGAAATTAGTGTGATCCTGATCATTAATAATAATAACTTCTTTATTTAAACTGATAAAAAAACAATCAGTTAATGAATATTAGCTGGTATAAATCGGTGACCAGTATTAATACAATAAATTTTAAAATATTGCTCTGTCTATGTCTATATACTATCTAAATTAATTTACAATAGAAAGTATATATTATATATCTGCATGATCTATATCATATGTATAGAAAAATATCATAAATATTTAAAAATATTTAGTAAAATAGAATACTATATATCAGTTTATGCTACAGCGATGTTCGTGACTCGTGAGCATCTGTTTCTAAAAGAAACTTTAAAATATTGTTTTTAAAAGAAGACAATGTATTTAAGTCTCGCAAGTGTTTTGACAAAGCGTTCCACTCTTTCGCTGCCGAACATTAAAATGACGACTCGCCCTTAATTAAGGTTTTAAGGATTATAGAACGCCTGAACGTGCAGAGTGCTGTGAATCCAGTGACAATTTGGAGTTTATAAAGCTGATAATATGTACACTGCCAGAGTGCCAGCACATGTACCTATAATATTTTTATTTGTTATGGCGATTATATAAGCCTAATGAAGTAATCTATGATTTAAGTCTTCATATTTTCATCAAGCGTCCGCGTTTAGTCAGTTTTGACCACCAATCAGCGATTTTGTCAAGATCTATCGTGTCCGTTAGATCGCGCTCACACGCAAGAGTCAAGAGCTCAGTGAGGCGTTCCTGGTTCATTACTGAACGCATTACTGTTTTCACTAATTTGAGCTTTGAAAAACTGCGCTCAGCGGATGCGGATGTGACGGGAACCGTAAGCAGCAATCTGAAACATCGCCTAGTCAGTGGAAACAACGTTTCACTTCGGGATTTCAGATAAACCAGGACGTCGTTGACTGATCGAATTTCCTCGTGGTTTGTTTCCAGATGGCAACGGAAAGTTGTCAGTTCGGTGTCTACTGCATCCGCATCTGGCCGCATCGACACTGGAAACATGCCACATAACTTATGCAATGCTGTGTTGTCGACTAGGCCATTGTAGGGTGGTTGGAGCAAGGTCATGACCGGTTGGAGAATGTTCGTCACAGCCTCCAGGTTTGCCTTTAGTGCATTTATTTGCGCATCAAGTACTGCAACGAATTCCTTCCTGTAATGGTTCACCAGACCAAGATTTGCTGCTGTTTCTGGATGATCGTCGATACGGCGGGGCTTCTTGCGTTGGCGATGGTGCCTGTTGTATTCGGCATCGGGAACGATGCCATGTTGTTCGGCCACAGACTTAGCCGCATGTATCTGATTGTCGAGGCCGTCATTGTCGTTGCGAATGTGCTCGAGGGTTGCGATGGTTACCTTGAAGCTTTCGATGGTATCAATGATATTCATGTCGATACCTTGAACTTCTGTGGTCAAGCACTTGGTTTTACCCATGACGTTTTTCATGAACATCAACATCACCACGAAGTTGAAGGACTTCATCTTATCCTGCAATGCTGCTGCCTTCGCCTGAGTTTTCGTGTCGTACTTGGAGTCGGTCAGCACCTCAAGGACTTCTAATAAGACTGCGTACGAGCTCCACACTGCGCGAATTGATTGCTCGCGTGCTACCCAACGCGTGCCCGATAGATTGCGAAGCTTCAACGTGAATGGTTCTTCGTCGGACTGTTTCAATTTATCGCTGTAAACGTCGTAGCGCTTCGTGCTGGCTGTAATGAAAACGAAGAGCTCCTGCAGTATATCGTAAAGTGCACATACTGGTACACTCGCGCCGCAGCTGTGCTCTACTGACGTATTTATTCGATGGGCCGTGCAGGGTATGTATGGAATGTCACGTTCGAGATGGATTTGCATCATTGCCTGACACCCTCTGAATACACCTGACATAGATGATGTGTAGTCGTATGATTGGAAGACAATACCATCTTTATCAAGTGACTTTCGGTCGACGGATGCGATAATTCCCTGTGCTTGCCCATCTCCTGTTTTGTCGTTGATGTCATTGATGTCGACCAAGCGTTCAGTGGGCACACCAGAATCTGGGCCAACATATCTAGCCACTACGGCCAGTTGATCTCTGTGTGACACGTCAGGGGTCGTGTCGGCAATCACGCTCCACATTCCTGATTCGTTTACTTCCTTTGTCACCTTGTTGGAAACATCCTCACCAAGTAGTTTGATGTATTCATTCTGGGACTTTGGACTGAGGTACTTGGCAGCATGAGGGCGTTTTGGAGCATCATCCAACCATCGTTTGAAAGACGGCACATGTCTGGAAACCAACTGCACGAACTGATTAAAATTGCTGTTCGCTTCATGTTCTTCTGCAGATCCACGTAATGCGAGACCCTGACGTGCAAGAGTTCTAGTAACATCAAGCTGAATTTTAATTGCTGCTCTGTTACGTTCGATCTCTGCTGCAGCGGCGATCATCTCTTTTCGGCGAGCTTTGTCCATCAACAAATCAACGTGCCCTCTTTGATCAGCAAAATTAGCCAACTGCTGCAATGCTGCTTTGTGACTTTCACTACCAAAGTGAGCGGCTAGCTTTCCTTTCTTCTTTTGTCCAACACTCTTCATCTTGTCCCATGCGTTTTGGCCGTCTTTAATCCAAGCATCTTTGGAGTCGTTTTGATGGAATAGCTGACACACAAAGCAATAGGCTTTGTTTGTGTGGGGGGAATATTCGAGATATGGATACTGCTTAAACCATTCCGATGAAAAAGTACATTGTTTGTTCTTATCTTTTATGTCACGATTTCTAGGATAGCGCGTGAGCTTTGGCTGGAAGGGACCTTGTTCTATTAGGTAATTCCTGTCCGCGTCAGACATTATTATCCTCCTTCTCGCAGGATCACGTTCGATGGGAGAATAATCCACGGGATTATTGGATTCTTCTTTATCTGTGGCTGCATCGAGCTTCGTTAGTTCACCGACAGCCATTTCGAGTAAAGATGAACTCTGATCTTTAACTCTCTGAACAACATCCACCAAATTACCCAGTAAATGCTTTGGGTTTGGGGCATCAAGATTCCCAGCAGTTGAAAGCAGTTCTTGACATTCGCCAATGGCATCTGTCAAATGACGTAATTTCCCATAACATGTAACGAAGCCTCCTGTATCATTATCGGATATTACAGTATCAGTGTCGTCCGTATCAGTGTCTTCAGTATCAGAATCTAGACTGTCTGAAGTGGTATGCATATTCAGACGGACAGGTGATGCATCTTCTAGCATTTCTTCATCACATAACATCTCATTTGGCTGCACAATCTCGGACTGTGGACTGTGGATTGCCTCTTCGAATTCTACTGGTGCCTCAGATTGATGCTCTTCATCCAATGATTGGTCATGCTGGTTATCTTCGGGAATAAGAGCTGAATGCGATGGCTGCTCTATCTGTTCCTCGGGTTGTACACTTGACAGGAAGTGTGTAGAGAGTGAAGATTGGTTGGATTCTCTGCATACCGAGGTTGGCAGTGTGTGAACATTGTAACTCGCGTGGGAAGTGAGGCAGTGCTTATTAGTGTAATCCTTATTGAACGTTGATCCACATATTCCACACCTAACTTTGTAGCGTCTTCCAACAGGCATCTGGAAAACGGAGTATAGTGGTCACTTAGACTAACTTAGTGTGGCCTGTAGCCTCACATGTTAAAATCGAGCATAATAGATGCCGTTTAATGCATGAATAAATAACCAACTTACAATTTTTTTCCAACCTAACGATGAAGTAGGCAGAATTTTAAATCCTAAATAAATAACGATAATAAGACACATGACAGGAAATTTGTAGTTCATTTAGTTCAAAATTTAAAAAAAATAAGGATGAATAGAGGAAATGTCAAAATGTACTTTTAACCGAATGGAAGCACTGTATTTATTTCCTTGGCAATGAAATATATTATTTTCTGAGTATGGCTCTTAAAATTGAAATTGAGCCTAAGCCTAAGGTTTTCACGGACTGTGTGTTTTATTTATATTTCGACTGGACCAAAACTGACCGAAACATCTAATAGCTAGACAAGTAGGCAGCTTTTAAATAACAAAGGGGGGATATATTCGCAAACAAAAATGCATCACAAGTGACAAGTACTGTATGAAGTACATAGCGTGATAGCGGCGGAGTGATAGTCTTGAATCTTGATAAATGATTTAATATTTGCCGACATGTTGTCAAAGACAGAAAGACTTTAGTCTTTACGCAAAGATTCACAAGCTGAATCCGATGAAGGTCCAAAAGGAAAGACATAAAGTTCAATGTATCGACTGTATACTATAAACCGACAATATAAACTAATAAAGTCTAGCTATATTAAAATAATAAATTATATTAATATTTACCTCTTTCCGAAACAAATCCAAAGCTATGCTTTCGACATGCCAACTGCCAGAATCGCGGAAGTTCGGAACGATATTATACACAAATATTATCCGTATGACAGTGATAATAATATAAATTTAATCGAGTAAGGCTTAAATACAGCAGACTTAACATTCGAAGCAAATTATAATACCGCATGCATATTTTAAAGGCCGCGAGCATATTTTAATGATGAAGAACGCTGTCCAGCAGTCGGCGAAGCGGGATTTTCGCTGAGTCGTATATTTGTAAACTATTAGTCTATAATTAACGGTATTACGATAATACGATTTTAATACGAGTAAACTCGAATTGAAATAGCGCTCATCATAATCTTAATTTCTTGCCATGATTGAAGTCGGTCTCCGAAAATATTTAGTCGGTCAAGTCGGTCACTGTTAGAATCGCATCTAATTAAACGATGCATTATCATGCATAATTTTGATTTTTGAGACCGACTGCCCTCATTTTGAGACCGACTGGTGATGTGTCTGGGGGGGTGTACCACCCCCCCACACCCCCCCACATTTACGCCCCTGTGTACACGGTAACGTTTCTGAGCGTTTTCGTATTGTTTACTGTTCTCAGGGGAATCGAGAACAATCAGCTCATTACTTGAAACAATACGAAAACCCTCGGAAACGTTACCGTGTGCACATAGTCTTAGACCCCGTTTACACGATGCCAGTACAATTTGATCATCGTGCAAACGCCCGTGCCGTTACGGTTTGACGACGGTAATCACGGTACATACTGTTGAAAATTGCCCGCAGTATTCGGCTCAGCAGTATTCACAAAGCTTTCTCAATTCTAATTGGAAGAGAACAATCACATGCCAATCGGACATTAAATTAGACCGGCATCGTGCAAACGCACGACTTTTTGACCTGTGTTTACATACCAGTGTGGTATTGTTCCGTTTTCAAATATATATATATATATACTTTGGTTTCCTTGGAAGCATGGTTGTACGCTTGTGCAACCCACGGTTTGCTTGTGCCAAAACCAAGCAATATTGTGAAACTTTAACCTCAGTGCAAAACATATTTTGTAGTTTTGCAAAGGTAATTAAAATTTCAACATAAAATAATGGTTTAAAATTCACCTTCTAAATCCAATCAAAAATTAACATTTATATAAATAAAAAAAGAAAAACATGCAAGACAAACCTGTACGTCTTTAGGAGAACAACAATTTACCCCAACAGCTTCCACCTATACAAAAGCTCCCCAAATTAACGCTTAACACGAATTATAACACAACATACGACTGGCTTAATTTATATCATAGTTAATAGAACATATACATGGTTTGGAAACTCGTCCGTAGTGATTGTTCTATGTTTTTGTTTAAGTTTATGGAAATTTGTGCAATTTCACAATTTGTATAATGAAGCAGTCATCCAATAGCAACGCTCGGGTTTAATTAGTGAGTTGCTTCATCGTCACGTGTTGTGGTGCTTCATCGTCACGTGTCCATAGAATTTACTTCCATATAAGGAACTCCATTGTCAGTTCAACATGACCATGCTTCATGTTGAAAGACAATAGAGCTTCCAAACCATGTATATGTTCTATTAACTATTATTTGACTGGGCGACTAATAATATCAGACCTCGGTCTGTTTTGCATACGAACATCGCTTGCGGCTCAGTTCGGTTTGGTGCTCTGTATACGTGCAAAGTTTTAAAATTTTTTGATGATATACACGATATTAAATGTTCCACAATTCTGCTTTCCTTATCTTACGTCATCACATGCCAAATTTGCATATTATATATGGCCTCTTTTAAGGACAGTGTTAATTTTTCTAGAGGTGCTTTCAATAGCGCCCCGTCGTAATGACGTCAGGATTGATGTTTGTTCGCTTTTACCCACAATTCTTGCAGTCCGAACAACAGATAATGGCTCATTTGCAATAATTTGAAAGTCAATTTTGCTTTGTTTGCCGCTTTTTGTGCTATTAATAGCAGCTCGACGGTACGCTATTGAACTGGGGTTTAAAAGGCGCTTTAAAAAGATTTAATTTAATTAAATCAAGAATTATACAATATGATAAGACAGAAAAACTGTTACCTGTTTGTATGCTTGAACTGCTGTGATAGCATCGTAAAACGTCTCCCCATGACAAAGATGTTTAATGTCCTACAAATAAAAAACGCACGCACGCAATTTTACACAATACAAAACGAAATTACATTTTCTTAAAAATTTCAGCCAGCAATAAACCAAAAGGTTTTCTGAACTAAAAATATGTATGAGCATGAAAGTTCAAACAGAACGTCTCTTATTTTAACTAGTTGCGAAAATTAATATACAACATTTAAATATTCACAATTTTCCAACTAATCATAAATGAATGGGAGCTGTATAAACGTCAACCCCAGATGTTCTACTTTTAAGTTTAAAAAACAGACGCTACAATTCTGGCATATTAAACAGTATACGTGTATATCAGCCTAGACACTAGGCCTTCTATTTTTATTTTCGGATTTTCCAGAGAATTCGAAGCTTATTTATACTACGGGAGTCTGGGGACTAAAAAGGGGCCGGGACGAAAAAAGCTTCCGTGACGTCATGAAGCGAATTTAATTTGACGGCCAGCGCACACAGCGGCTTCCAGCGGTTTGCGCACGGAAAAGCCTATTTCTAGGCTACGTGTATATGTACACACGCAAAAGCGCCCACTCTGTGTCAGACCAGATGCAGAATGTCAGATCTGTTCAGAGAAATGTAGCGATCCCTGATACAGCCTGTTGCAGTATCAGCAATGATCACCTATGATATCATATCTGTATCATACCTGCAGCTACAGCAGACTGTTCAGAACAGATTCTGTCAAACTGTATCAGCCTGACACGGTCAATGCTGTATCAGTTTGATATAACAGACTGAACACGTATGTTGTCTACGAAGCTGTCGCAGTCTGTTAGAAATTCTAACTAAATGTTTATACATCAGCGCTGGTACATTCTGTAGCTGTCAGGCTGTATCAAGGGTCGGCGCTACATTTCTCTGAACAGATCTGATATCAGAGCTGATCAGACTGTGCGTTTTTATGTGTGTATTGCATGTGGTATGTTTGTGAGCTTGGTACAATGTAACAGACGTTCTCTCTGTAGGCGTTCATTAAGCTCAAATGCGCAGAAAATGTTTCTAAAGCTCCAAAAATTGGATACAAAATTCACGTGATTTGCTTAAACATGCATTACTTCCTAAAATAACTTGGACCTCTAAAATAATCGATATAGTTATGGCTGTGTACTATTTACAATATGAGCGGCTGTGTTGTATCAGATATACAAACTCGGGCCGAAGGTGAGTACTATTAGTTATTTATATCATAGATAATGGAAGGGGAACTGGATAGGAAACTTACGAAACCGGAAACGATGTTTGCACAACTTGCTATGGTAATTATACACTTATAAGCGGCTAATGCACCTAACGCAGGTGGTCCCACATGGCTAACATCAGACACGGCCATGTGGAACCACCCGTTTATAATTACCATAGTAAGTTGTGCAAACATCGTTTCCGGTTTCGTAACATCGTTCCTATCCAGTTCCCCTTTCATTATCTATGTTTAGTTTATTCATGCATAAATTATCTTTGATGTGCCGCGGTTAATAAATAGGTTATTGACCTTGCATATTAAATGACCTACTATATCGCTTTAAAACTACGTCTAGAATACCATTTTTTGGTTAAATAACGAAAAATATCGTCTGTGTCATGAATAGTGACCTCGGGCCTGCGGCCCTCGGGGTTAATAACCAGCGTAGTGACCTCGGTTTCGGTCACTAACCTGGTTATTACCCTTGGGCCTCGGGGTTAATAACCAGCGTAGTGACCTCGGTTTCGGTCACTAACCTATACTTATATAGATGCATTCGTATCACATGAAAACAACACTACTCACGACGAAATGTTTGGGATTTGTAATATTGTATGAGAGTCACAACATTATATCTACTGCTTACAAAGGTTTTGATGACATTCAACACAGAATCAGCCTTGGTTTTACTGTAGAACGTTACAGATAAAAAAATTTAAACGCTTAGATATACACTAAAGCTGATGCTTCTAAGAACAAAATATGGCGATTTTATTATTATAGAGTACAGCATTTGCTAATTGTATAAAATAACTACCGTATTACATGCAATTTTGGAGAAAAAAGATAAATCGCAAAAATTTGCGTCGCTAAAAAAAACGTCGCAAATTGGTCTGAGAGTGCAATGCATAAAAAGGATTCGACTTTCGTCCTTATTTTAAAATTTATAAGCAGCACAAGCTGTATAAAACATGTAGGATTATTATTATCTTAAAAAGGTGAATTAGTTTGAAATGTTATACCTTGCAAGAAAACGTCACCCAACATGAAATGTTCGGAAATTCCTTTATAACATGCAATATCGCTTTAGCTTCAAGCTTTAAAAAAGAATCAAACAAGAAACAAAAGATAAATAGAGCTTAAAATTTAAATTTAAACTATAAACATTTCTGCTCTTGAGTCCTTATTTAAGGTGGCTCCATACAGTTTCTTGAGAAATGGAAAATACAAGTTTGAGAGTCCAAAACACGTGATTAAACAATTTGGAAAAAGACAAACTAAATGTTATGCATAGTTAAACAGTCTGACAATAAAAAACTGTTACCAAATAAATAGGAGGGTTTTGGTTAGGTTTAGGGTTTTGGTTAGGTTTAGGGTTTCCAGGGGGGTTAGGGTTGGGTTGGTGGTGTGGGGGTAGGGAATTCATTTTAAAAAATGATGATTATTGTCATTTCTAGGACATTTCACAAATGACGATAATCATCGTTTCGAGATGAGAGAATATGCTGGTATATCAATCTTCGGATTTGGAGATTTGGAGATGTTGGTTTTGAACCCCCTGACCATGCAACAGATGGGTATGATAGCAGTAAAGAGCCTGGGTACGAGGCTGCTGCAAATGCGCTATCCATTCCATGTGCGGCCGTGTAAAAACGCCAGGTAAAAGGATAAAAGGCCGGCCTGGCCTTATATCCTTTTACCTGGCGTTTTTACACGTTTTGCTCGCATCATTTCCTTGTGGTCGAAGCTGTTCAAGACTTAACAAGACAGACGCGGGCTACTGCAAAATCACAGTGCTACATGTATATATAGTACGTGAAGGTACTGAAGTGTTATCGAAGCTGCAATCACATACATACGCAGGTTGTCACATGCAGTGCTAAGATCTAAAGTCTAAACACATTGGTCACAGACAAAAGTCAAAACACAATCCAATTCTCCGATAGAAAACACAATGTGAATTTGGAATACACTGACAAAACACGATTGCCTGTATTTAACGTATTTCGACATGTACACAGCGTTCATATGTCGAGTCTCTTCGGGTATTAAATATCAACACAGCTATTAACGGCGTCTGCTATTGTAAGCGTATATAATATCAAAATACTTGCCAGCGACATTACTGACCAATATTAAACTATGTCTGTGAACACACAAAACACATCCGAGACCGGACGAGAAAGACTTGATCAGACATCAGGAAAGCAAAGAAAGAAAGCATTATTTCCACATATGTACAGCGTTCATATGTCAAGTCTCTTCGGGTATTAAATATCAACACAGCATCATGTTTACGGCGTGTAAGCGTATATAATATCAAGAATCAAGATACTTGCCAGCGACATTACTGACCAATAACTATGTCTGTGATTTGACTGTGAACACACAAAACACATCCGAGACGAGAAAGACTTGATCAGACATCAGGAAAGCAAAGAAAGAAAGCATTTGGCATGCACGCATCAGTTTCGCAAAGCCTCAACAATTTAAACACAAACTTTTATAATGTCTTCTTTTGATTTTTTGGGGTTGGGGGGGGGGAGTTTTCAACTTTTCATGCCCTGCGGATTCCTTGCCCTTTCGGCGCTCAAACCCCACAGGTCAGTGTCAAGCCCTCCGCACAGTTTGACCCCGAGTTTGACATCAATCCACCTTGGCACCTCCTCACGCGTCCGCCATAATCAGGGTTCTGGTAACGCTGCACTGCTAACAAATAACTACTAACAACCTTAAAAACACAAGGCTTTTTTAAATTATTTATTATTTGTTTTACACCCTTATCCAATTTTGTACCAGGCAGCACTTCCTTGCGATAGTAACTTCTAGTTTAAAAATTAACAAACATGATTTTCTCTACAGAATTTTTTTAAAATCGGCCTACTGATTACTCATACATCAAGAAAAGTTTTAATGAAAAAAGAATTGGGGGTCACCAAAGTTTTTTTCGAATTAAATTAGTTTGAAGGGTAATTGGAAGCCATTTTGAAACGTCATTGTTGCCATAGCAACAACTGTTGCTATTTATTTTGTAACAGTTTTTTATTGTTAGACTGTTCAACTATGCATAACATTTAGTTTTATTCTTTTTCCGAATTGTTTATGCACGTGTTTTGGACTCTCAAACTTGTATTTTCCATTTTTCAAGAAACTGTGTGGAGCCATCTTAAGCATATTTTAGTTCATTTTACCAATGAAGGAACGGTTTCTACTGCTAAGAAGTGTACTCCAGCTTCTACAAGTGTAGCAATACGAGGTCTGTGCCAACACACCATTTCCTAAAAGCAATCATAAAATCAAAGGGAAACTTCAGTCAAAAAATAGATTACTTTTAGAATGAAGGTCTCTTAAATGTCATGTTTGGAAATTATAATAGTTTTACGATATCTGCTCTCGTGGTCGAGAAATGAGTGACGTAAATATGCTCGTAGTTTATGCCGCCTTGCATGGAATAACGGCTCAATTTTGATGTGCAGCAGAGTTTTCATTTCAATTTTGACGTTATATCGTCAATTTTTTGACTTGACTTAAAATATGACGTCACGAATTGAATTTGAGCCATTATTCAAACTCAAAATGGCGGCATAAAATTTAAGAATGATAACGTCATTTCTCGAGTACGAGAGCAGTCATGGTAAAACTATTAACATTTCCAAACATGACATTTAAGCGACTTTCATTTAAAAGCAATTTAAATTTTGACTGAATTTCTCCTAAAACGTTTCCTTCCTTAAATGATGATCTTAGAAGCCACCATTCTAAGAGAAATCTAAAACCAAGTCAAAAATAATCTACGAGGCCACCTCTATTGTCATATTGTCGACGTAGTTTCCATGGTATTCAGATCCATCAAACTGACAAGCACCATATGGACCAATTGAACCCGCTACAAGTAATTTATCACAAGACGATACAGCTGATAACTAAAATAAAGACAACAGAATCAATAAAGCAAATTCACAATACCCAAATATAATTTTCTTTTCCCCCAAGCTGGCTTTGACCAAGTCGTTGTATAAAACTCATAACCACAGTTTAACTACCCGTCGCGTAGTTAACTGTAGTTTCGTACGAACTATTGTGATACTCACCATAATTCCAATCATGTTGACTTAAAGTTATCAAAGAATTGTTTCAAATTTGCGTCCTAGTGATACAGTGCGTTCAAAATAGTTGCGCGCAACTTCATGCAGCCACTGTGTTTTTTGCCACAGTTTTTCGTTGTTTTAAATGTTTAAAGACTAAAAGTTTTATTTACGTGTCGAGTTGACAAGCTAAGACAAATTTAAGTGAACAAGTCTAGTCCTAAAAAAGCATAACATAAAGCATAAACTATCTGATTGAATTTTTTTTCATATCACACGCTGACACCCAACAGTAGAGACCTTTACACTAAGAATTTACAGTATGAATATATTATCTCATGCAAAGTGCAAAAATGTTAGGGCAATAAATTAATTATCTATGAACTTTTCGGTTGCAGTTCCTTAGCTCAGCTCCTCATACAAGTACACTGTAGCAGTGGCCACTGCACATTTGCTCTAGCTGTGCTTGGGTAAAAATATTTATACCATACAAGATTTAGAGTAAAAACTTCTTTTTTTGTCAGAACAATAGAACATCAGACTATAAATCAAGTATATATTGAAAAATATTAATCACCTCATCTTTCTTCATCTCAAGAAACTCTTGGCATGCTTCTTTCGCTAATACAACACTTTTCTTTATAAGATATTTAGCTTCAGTGTAACTGCATTTAGCATAGTGGCAGAATCCATCAATGTTAGCCTACAATAACACGAATAAATTAAAAGTTAACACATTAATGCTTCTGCTCCTTCAGGTACCCTTTACAATTTATTCAGGCCGCGGTAGCCAGACGACATAAAGTAAAAAGTGCAGAGAACTACATAGAGGAAAAAGGTTGTCTCGATTAACATAATAAATTCAATGGAAAACTCCGCGCAACATTGTACAACATCACGCTATACATTGTACAACATCACACTACATTGTGCAACATCACACTATATTGTACAACATAATGCAATATTGTTATATCCCCTGTAACAAACCAACAGCAACTTAATTAATAGAGTATACTGGAAATCATCCAAAATAAATTGCACTGTATTGTATGACAAAGCATAGCATGGCATGTTATGTTTATAGTATTGGAATTTGCGTGCCGTTGTGTTGTGTTATTTTGTACTATGCAAAATATTGTATAACATGAAATATAGTTACCTGATAACTAGCTGTCAGTATAATATTTGCACCACTTTCTAAAAAGCTAGTAAAATAATATACACTTGTTGACTGGCGCCGAGGGAAACATCGGAGTTTTACGGACCCGAAGCTTCAATGTCACCCGAGGACTTTAGCCCGAGGGTGACATTGAAGCCTGAGGGACCGTAAAACTCGATGTTTCTCGAGGCAAAAGTCAACAAGCGTTTTGTTATATACCAAAGACTTTCAAAATACAAAATACCAAACTGACTGGAAACTTGTAAAAGGCAAAAAGACTTACCAAAACACTTCGAAACTTGTAAAAGGCAAAAACACTTTGACATTGTCTTCGTATTTCAATTCAACTGAACAAAGATATGTATAGATATTCTTTCCTTTGGAAAATGGACTATTTCGTACCAAACAAGCTCGAAACAGCTCTTGTTTTCAAAATGTTCCGAAAAGTCCAAAGTTCTTGATCTGATGCAATAATCATTGTGTATTCACGTGAACAACGCATGATTATAGCTGACGTCAGAGGGAAACATTGCACTCTTTCCTTCTTTGTTGTTGACGTCAGAGGGAAACAGTGCAATGTTTCCCTCGGCAGAAAGAAACATTGAGTTTGTTGAACAACACGTGACCATGATTTGACCAATAGGATTTCATCTTTGCCAAACGAAAGTCTTTGGTATATAACAATATACAGTATAAAATATCTAGAAGGGAAATAATGCACAAACGATCAACAATTCAAAAATTTAAGTACTTCAAAAACACAGCATTCGAAATAATGAAGCTTCAGAAGTTCATGATTTTCATGATTTGAACACCTGGAATCGATTACATGTATGTCAAGTTAGCATAACCGGTCTATTTTTTAATAGTGAACTAATTTTCTGCATCCCCCATTTTCATTGTAAAACTCTTTTAATTTACCTGTACAATTAGAAAATATAAATCTATACCAATGTTTTTGGTATGTAAACTCGAGCCATCATGTGCAAAATCAAATAAATCCACAAAATGTTTTGTTGTCTCTGAAGTGAAGGGGCAACAACAATATCACCTATAATTTTACATCCAACAAGCTTATTTTACCCCTATGAAACGAAAATTAAGTTTGTCTTATTTGAACATATTTTACAGTTTTTCGTTTCCTTGCTTTGTTCTTGAGATATTTTAGTTTGTTTGATATGCAAATTAAACATTTTGACGTCGTAGGTGCATAATGGGCTATCCGAGGAGCTTAGATATTTTTCCTATTATCAAACCAAATTAATTTGAACGAAGCATGTGGATGTGTTTCGCCCACAACACTAAACACGCATGTAGATCTTCAAGTGATTATTATATTTGACAATAGCAAAGATATATAACATTTCCGATAACTCATTATGCACGCGTGAGACGTCAAAATGTTTAATTTGCATATCAAACAAACTGAAATATCTAATTAAGAGCGAAGCAAGGAAACGAAAAACTGGAAAAGATGTTACTCTATAATTTTAAAGTGTTCTTTCAAATAAGACAAACTTAATTTTCGTTTCATGTGCACTTTAAACAAAAGCCCTTGAATTGAAAGATTAAAAACAAAATGACTGCAGCTAAAAGCGACGGTCGAGAAACATCATATTCATGTGTGTGGTAACATATCTGCTGTTAAGTGGTCATCGTCTTTTTTGTATAATGAGACTAAAATTACTGCTTTTGCCGTCCAATAATCAGAGGATGACATGTTGCATCACATGCAACGAACATAGATAGATAGATAGATAGATCTATCTACAGACAGACAGACAGACAGACAGACAGACAGACAGACAGACAGACAGACAGACAGACAGACAGACAGACAGACAGATCGATAGATCGATAGATCGATAGATAGATAGATAGATAGATAGATAGATAGATAGATAGATAGATAGATAGATAGATAGATAGATAGATAGATAGATAGATAGATAGATAGATAGATAGATAGATAGATAGATAGATAGATAGATAGATAGATAGATAGATAGATAGATAGATAGATAGATAGATAGATAGATAGATAGATAGATAGATAGATAGATAGATAGATAGATAAGATAGATAAAAACTTTATTTAGACACGTTAGCCACTTCAACATATTTGTCAAAAACAAATTAC
Organism: Paragorgia papillata; assembly: GCA_035771165.1. NCBI lineage: Eukaryota > Metazoa > Cnidaria > Anthozoa > Scleralcyonacea > Coralliidae > Paragorgia > Paragorgia papillata. The sequence continues at coordinate 5,946,059 of JAWNZC010000014.1, forward strand.
AAATATTTACAGCAAAAACGAATTATATTAATATTAATTATTTATTTACAAAGTTTCTTATGTTTACATCACACAATATTAAATAATTTAAATAAGTAGAATCCTATAATAATTAATTATTCCCTAACAGGCTGGCGTAAGAAATGTTTTTATTGAATAGCGATAGGGATTCACTATTTCTAGCTTGGTTGGACAATGAATTCAGACTTGGTCCACTATAAAACTAATACTCTTTTTGAGATAATTAGTTCTCGGACGTGGCAGGAAAAGAGTAGAGCGTGACCCTCGTAAGTTATGATCATGAACACTAATTGACTTTTTCTGTAAGTTTTATATATAGGTGCCATGTTGTGAAGAATTTCATACATGAGCCTAGCTTTAATTTGAGCCTCTGTTCCTCTAAAGTTTTCCAATCAAGAAGATTAAGGGCAAGGTTCGATTGACCATGCTCATTTTTTCAATTCATTATGATTCTGGCAGATCTATTATGAAGTTTCTGCAAGCGATCTGAAAGACCGATGTCAATTGAGTCCCATATACTTCACAACAATAATCAAAATGAGGTTGAACAAGAGCATAATAGACTAATTTTTTAATCCTTTTTAACGCGCCTATTCCAGCCGATATTTTCTTCGATATATGGTCAACATGTTTGTTCCATGCTAAATGTTCGTCTATATATATATATTTTGAACTCCAACTGAGCTTTGGTTACGCGAACTCTTTTAATTGGTTTACCTCCAACAAAAACATTAGGTTCTGAACCCAAACTTCTGGTGTTATAAGCCGAACCGATTAATAGATATTCTGTTTTGACAATATTTAGACTGAGTTTATTTGCAGCGAGCCCCGGATCCTTAACATTCCGCGGATCAAAATTCACAGCCCCTTCTACTTCATTACCACATGATTACTTATTACTTATTCATGATTGATTTACCACATGCAGTTAAGTTCGTGTCATCAGCAAACATATACGAGTTGTTGTAAACTCCAAACAATTAGGTAAATTATTAATATAAATTAAGAACAGAAGCGGGCCGAGGATTGATCCTTGACCGAGGAACTCCACAATTGTTTTTGGGTTAGATAATTTACCATTTATATAGCACACCTGCATGTGAGCGGTCAGTAAAGTAGGATTTGAATAGATTTAAGGCCGTATCACAAATGCCATATCATTTAAGTACTATTTAAAACACGAGCAGGAGTGTTTTATCAGATATAAAACACGAGGCGAAGCCGAGTGTTTTCAGTTTTAGATCTGATAAAACACGTTCTGCGAGTGTTTTGAATGGCTTAAAAAACGATCACCATTTGGTAAGTTCGTTGGCGTAGTAATTTTGAAAAATAATAAAGTTTATGTAAATCAGGAGAAAATTTTATCAGATATAAAACCACGATACGGTTATGATTTTTCTTTGTGTTTTCCTCATGAATTATAATGAAATATAAATTTATATCTAAAAGTTTATAACAAGATGAAGCACTTTCTATGGATGAAGCAAAGAAAATACTTCTAATACTTATACATTTATTTTGTTTTGTAATAATTTTTTTTAGCCTTGTTTTATAAGCGTTACCAACTAAGCATATTCAATGGTAAACCAAATTATAATAAAGTTTCTTAAGTATATTTTATATCTGATGAGGGGGCGATTAGCCAGCTTTATATACAAAACGCATGTTGTTTTAACATTTCGATTACATGGAATCGTTTCGGGATAAAAATGTCCATGTAATCGTTTTCATCCCGGCAAACTGGGCTGAAAAACTGTTGAACTCGCTTCGATACGCGTTCGTTTGCTTGACTGTGTGAATAAATAGTGCTGAAAGGAACTGAAATAGAACATCAACGTTGTTTGTGTGTTTCGTGATCAAAGCGAAGATTTAATAAATTAATTAGTCTTCGTGAAGACGCTTTCCTGGGTTAGCTAAGACTTTAACAATTTTTTTATTAACCATGGGCTTACAAAATAAATAATAGACTAATTAGTGTAAAACTGAAGTAAAACTAACGTAACTTTGCCCTTATTTACTTGATTATTGCGAATTTCGGCCTGAAATCGGCTTACCGGGCTAGCTCGCTCCATGTAATCGTTTCGTATACTCATCCCGGTTAACCGGTCCTGCCCGGTCCATGTAATTCCTATATTATTTGATATTTTGCCCGTAACATGCATTATTTGAGGTTCCCAGTTGATATGTTCGTCAATAAACACACCCAAATACTTAATATAGCTTTTTTGAATTAGTTTCTCAATGTGGAAATTATCAATTTTTCCCCTAGATGATTTAACAATCATACGTTCGTCCTTTGCAAGTTAATTGACAAATTATTGGTATTGCGGTAAGCATACTGAATTGTATTCCATACTCTATAGAATTGTAAAATCTTAAATATATATTATTATTATTTTTATTATATATATATATCGGTCATTTCAAATTTTATTAAATTCTAACTATAAACGAATATTTTATATATATATATATATATATATATAAATATATATATATATATATATATAACAATTATACCCAACGAGGTGCAAATGTTTGTACATGGATGTACTTCACTGACTGTTAAGAAGCATCTCGGATTCGGGTTTTCCGCGACAGTTTCAGAAAAATCTTTGCAACATTCGGCGAAAGGCATTTCTACATTCTCTTTGTCTAATACTGTAAATAAACGGATTTATAATTGAGTTCACACTCACAAGATCAAGAAAAACAGTGTACAATTCAATGGGAACGCATGAATGGCACAATAAATTATCTATTCCCAAGATTATGGAATACGGTAAAATGAAACAGAGAAATACTCCAATCACGATTGCAAATGTCTTAACGGCTTTGAGTGTTTTTACGATTTGCTGACGGGATGATATTGAATTTGTGCTGGAAGTCGCTTCAGAGTCGACGCATGGCTGCACACGAGCTCTGGCAATGCTACGTCTTTGATCTTGAACGATTTTGAAGATCTTGTAGTTTAACACCAAGATGATAATGACTGGAAGAAAGACATAAACAGTACTACAAATTGTCGATAAGAAGGACGGAGCATAACAAGACGCACGGAAGGCACCTTTTGTTGTTAATATTGCAAAAAAAGGAAGGCAAACTATAACGAAAATCCAGATCGTCAACAAAATAAAATACATTCTTCGCTGTGTTATAATCATTGAGTACTTCAAGGGTTTGCTTACGAAGATATATATATCCATGGTGATAGCTAAGAGAGTTGAGATTGATAGAAACACGTTCATGCAGCCAGTTGTAATAATAATCTTACAAAAGATGTTTTCGTTCAAGTCTCGTTCGATTTTGGCATAAATCTGCGCGTATTCGGCAATACCAGTAGGGTAGTATGTACAGCAATGGAAAACATCAACGATAGCGAGGTTTACTATGAAATAACTCTTTGGCGTCTTGTGACGAAGTAGGAAGACATTGTAAATGATAACACCAATATTTCCACATACACCAGTAATACAACATAAACATTTAAAAACTATAGAGGCCACAAGAAAGTTAGAAGAAAGTGGGAAGCTGGTGGTGTTAAAGTTGCTGTTTATCTTTGTCATCTTTGTACTTGCGTCGTCATACACCTCTCTCAGACTTTTATTAAAGTAAACTCACTGCCTCAACACACTGCCTCAACACGTCAGGTTTTTAGTAGAGTAACTGTTTCAATGTTAAGTACCGGCCGCTCAGCACCTCGGGGGTTTCTAACAACTGTGTGTTCATTGTTGAATCTACGCCTTCAGCAAGCAGATGGCTCGACCGTTATATGGGATTATCTCGATGATCATACAGGACAACATTAATTTTCAATTGACAGCTATTGGAAGTGTGTAGTTAATATAAAAAAATGCGTCTTATATTATTAAAAAATCAGTCATTCTTCGATGATGGCTATATAGGAGAGAAATCACTTGAAGTCTCGTTGGCTAGATTGTTATTGTCGTGTTCAATATCTGTTATCTGACTATATATGTTAGACAAAAATTATATTTGTCTGCAAAGGAAATGAATATTCTTAAAACGTTAAAATAGTGAGTCATTAGTGCATTTTCTTACGGACTATTAACTAGTCCAAGTTTTGACGTGTGATATATTCATCAAGTTTTTCAAGTTTGTGTCATGGTGACACTGTGCCTTTAAAGAAACGGTCTCTGCATCGCAGATAATAATTTTTCTACAAATTTGTATATATTGTTTCTACAAATATATATATTAATAATTCATGAGGAAAATTAACACAAAAGACATCAGTACCGTGTCTGTGGTTTGGATAAGGAGGAAAAAATTACAAATTAAGCGACGTTTTACTCCAATTTTCTTTTAAAATACTGATTTGTTTTAGATGCATGCTATAATATATCTATAATAATCACTTTTGCCATTTTCTCCACCTTAAGTTGTGTTATGTAAATAGTAATAAAATTAATTGTGGCTTTACATCTTTACATAGCATAAAAGAGACTAATTAACAATTTAAAATAGTAAACCAAAAATAAGGGAAAAATAAATCAATAAAGTTTAAAATGTTCGCCTTCCTGAATGTAAAGTGAAGGAAATAAAACAATTAAAAAGATTATTAAAAATAGAAAGTAAAAATGTAGTAATCATAGGCGTGGATTATTTGGGGTGGGGTGGGGGGGTGGGGTGGTGGATTTGGGGCTTCGCCCTCCCTGATAATTATTTTTGTAGGGCTTACCCCCCTCCCCACTACGGATTCTTCATTTCGTTTTAATAATAATAACAATAAACCATATTTTGACAGGTTAAAACTTGGTCAGCTAGAACAGCAGGGAAATCTGTCTGCACATGTGTCAGCGGTCTACCGGAAGTAGAGATTTCGTGGGATTTTCAAAGAGAATTCAAACGTAAACAAATATGGCGGTCAGATGCTCAGGGAAAGCTTTGCTATTTAATATCGTTATTTTTCTGCATTTTAAACTGTACGAGTGCATTGTTTGCAGGACAAATTACAAATAAGATAAAGAAAATACAAGAAATAAGGAAAACCGACTAATAATATCCACGAACGTGTGGCATTTTAGAATGAGTGCGTGCTTTTTTGGATTGGAACCAGGCTGAACACGGTAGAAGATTTCACCGTTTATGTTCAAAGGTCGCCCATAACTCGGGTTTCAGAATATAAGTATATCTTGGAGTAACACTGAGACCCTTTCCAGGAATGCCTATGCGAGGCACATACTGAGCAATTAAGGCCGGAAAGAGAATCGGAATGTTGGGGCGCATAAGATCTATTACCATATACGTCGCAGGTGAATAGTGCGTTTCACGCAATCTGCAGATTGGTTCCTCTAGCTCGGGATATCCTGCATTAGCATATATCTCGCAGGTGAATAGTGCTTTTCACGCAATCTGATTGGTTCCTCTAGCTCGGGGTATCCTGCACTATTCACCTGCGGCAAAACAAAATGGCGGCCAGTTTTGTTTTGTGTTTACCGAAGCACTGGAGATTTTGTTGATAAACAAGGCTGATGTTGTAGAATAACGAGAAAAGTCAATAAAATTAAGTAGAAGAGTGTCCACAGGTATGTTTCTTTACAATTTTCTAGCCATTAATATTAATATAATATCCAGCACTATTTACCTCCATTTCAATACATGGCTACAGATGAACTTTGTTAATTAATTTTCTGGGGTGTTTTTCTACATTTTCAAATGAAACTTTGCTCGTTACCCAGCTAAGGCCAGCCAGATTTTTCGTCAAATAACACGTTGACACAACGTTGTAGGGACGTTCTTAGGCAACGTATAATCTTACGTTAATTCGACGTTTAGGTTACGTCAACATTATCCTATCTTTCTCAACATATAAAAAATATATATACTGAATGACGACGATTCACAGATATACGCAGGCAAAGTAAATATAATACCTGTCCAGAGTAAAATACATTCATCTCATCCCGGAAATCTGAATATACTGGTTTGTTTCCCCCCTTGTATTACAAATTTTTCAAGCTGTTAATTTTCCTATTACGTACTAAAAATCACTTTGAAAACCTCCAAAGACCCCAAATATAAAACAGAATAATTTTACAACCAGAGCGGAGTTTAAGTTTTTCTTGAAGGTTCAACTTTGGAATTTATAAGGTTCAACAATATAAGGTTCAAGTTTGGAATTTAAAACAGTTGATAACAAGATTTAACGGGTGTGTGTGTGTTATTAATACAACAAAAAACAGAAATTAGGTGGGTGGGTGATTCAAAAATGCATATAAGGCAGGCGAGGGGTTGTTGCGTTCGTGTATTTCTAGTTCAACATATATTCTTGGGACTTTTCTCTTAAAGACGCAGTGTCGTAAATTTTATTAATCTCTGTCTATAATTGTTGCAAAGAAAACTTTTTCTTTAATCATCATATATGCATGCAAATCACTGTCAGCTGAAGACAGCGGGTAATGAAGATGACTGAACAAGACAATAAGAATCTCGGCAACGAGACGCCGACAGTCATTTACTAATTACTACGAAACTATCCTGGCACTTAATTCGATGTCGCTATACATACTTAATTTAAATGTGTAATAAGCGTTTTCTTTTTAAAGTTAGCATTATACATATGATTGTCTCAGCATGTTTCATTCATTCTTAGATCTTTCTCCTATACCCATCACGGAAGAATTTTTTCATAAGACATGACCTTTTTACAATAAGAGCCCGCGCGTATTCTCTCAAAATTTATGTTATTCTACAGTAATCATCGCAATAGTAATAGTAATAGTAATAGTAATAGTAATAGTAATAGTAATAGTAATAGTAATAGTAATAGTAATAATTTATTTACCGTCGAAGGCGTAGGGAGTGGTCGCCCAGTCTCCCGAGGTAATAGCTCATGTTAAAAACGTATATATATATATATATATCTGGACCGTCTGGTAGTTTGTCGTCCGATCCGGCTTTCTTGTTTTAACGACAGGAAAATAGAAGGACGATGGAAATCTCTTCGTTTACCAGACTATAAAACATCTCACCAGTATTAAACGACGATTTTCTTGTCTAAAATATGCAATTTTAAATACCTGTATCAACAGTCCAGTCCTTAGGTATCGGTCAGCGACCATTACCATTAGCAGAAGGACCTATAAATGCCGCCATTTTGAAACTGAAAATGGTCACACTTTTCCCAACTTAAAAGTAATAGGAGCACGCAGTCCAGTTATATACAGGTCAGTGGTCCTGATCCATTCATGGGGTCTTATCGTAGAGGTAGGCGGGGACAGTGGCGAGCGGAGATAAGACCCTGGGTACGAGGTTGTTGAGCTTAGACGCCAAGGACATGTTTATAAATTAGTCAAAAGATGTATTAGTCGTAAAACACCACAATTTTTCCACGATTACTTTGTTTTTAATAAAGATAAAATAAGTAGAGTAACTCGGCAATCAAACTTGCTGCATCTTCCTAAGGTGCGGACAGAATCAGTAAAGAAATATTTTTACTATTCGGGTTGTGTTACTTATAATCAACGTATGAAGTAACCGATTATTATTTAGTTAGATTTTTACATTTATTATTTATTTTTACCGTTTTATTCTAATTAATAACATAATTATCTATATATAAATTATAAATATATAAATATAATTATAAGCTTGTATTTTAGTATTGTTTTTAACAGGGCTTCTGTTGATAACGGTTTTTATTTTAAAACTGATAGAATTACCCTGTGTAAATAAAGGCTTATCTATCATCTATCTATCTATCTGCGCATGCATTTTATGCCTATTTTTATATCTATGTGTTTGCATGCAGACATGTATTATCTCTTTCTTTAATCTTTGTTCTAGCTATTGCCACGCTGTAATTATTACAAAAAATATTTGAAAAATTTGTTAGCTAAAAACAAATGTTCAGTTGAATTTGTTAAAAGAAAATATTTAATAAGCGCCACTCTCGAATATAAGCGCCCACCTTTTCGTCCAAAATTTTAGGCACTTATTCAAGGAAATACAGTATACAACATTTTCCCCGCTACCCTCAACACACAAAAAAAATATTGATCCCTCCCGGCCTGCCGGTGTAGCTACAATGACGTGTGTTTATAGAAAATAATCTAACAGAGGTTCTTTTTGCCTTTCTTTTCTCTTTCCGCCTGCCCTACATTGTCTACATTGTTTCCAGTAAACTATGTTCAAATTCCCGTTCTTAACCTTGTGTACTGATATTCAGATAAAAAGTCAAGGTAACTAGTACAGCAGAATGCTGATAACTCGAACAATGGATAAATCGAACACGTAAGAAGTCAAACCTCGCGATATAAGTCGAACTGAAGCCAAATCCCCCTGCAGGGTTTCTTTATTATATGTATACCTCATTCAATAAGACAAACTCCTGATAACTCAAAGTATTTCCTGTTTTCCCTGAAGGTTCGAGTTATCGGGATTCTACTGTAGTTTCGTGTAACGTCAATGCAAGTAGTTTCTTTGTTTCAAACTGACAAATTAAAGTGGCTCTGTACAGTTTACTAAAAAGTAGAAAAGTTTGAGGTGCATAAATATTTCGGAATACGAATAAAACTACATGTCATGGATAAAAAAACACATTCTGAGCAACGGATACTGTTAGGATTTAAAGTGGTTGCTGTGGCAACAACGAAGTTTCGAAATGGCTGATAATTATTACTGCTCAATTAAATTTATAGATTTTGTTGTTGTAGCAATAGGCTGATTTAAAAAAAATACTTAAAAAGAGTCTTGATCGGGAAAAATAGCATACCCGTATATTAATTGGACTCTTCGGCTTTGTTTCATTTCGACTCTTATACATTATCGTTGCATGGTTTGATGACTTTGAAATAGTGTTGAAATTACGGCAAGACGTCCCAGCTATAGGCTTCATCAAGGACATCTGTTCCCATGTTTAGTCTTTAGAGCAAACTCTTAAAATTAATTAAATATAACCAACTTTTGCAATTTGTATTAGAGAATTGAAAAAAAACCCCGACTTTCCCAAGGCTTAGTTTTGGATTTCGAAAATCTTTGAGTATACATGACTGCATTATATATAAGCGACTTGGCAGACTTGTATGCATATAAGCGGCGGCCACTGTAGTCTGTCTGATCACAAGTGTCGCTCCAAATACGCATACATGATCGGTGTGGGGTGCAGCGTGTCGGACCTATTTCATAAGAGTGATTGTTAGAAAATTGACATTTTTATGAGGAGTATATGTGGATGAGTGTATATAGATAACATATCTTCTGCATGCAAAAAGTGGCGATGCGGACTAAAAAGCTTTAAATGCAATGTGAATCGAAGCCTTTAAAATGACGACCGTATAGCCAAGCGTATATTATAGTTTCAAGGTTGTTTTATGACCTTAAAATGTTCATAAGTTATATATATATATATATATAATTCTGCAATTCTAATGTCTGAGCTAAAGTCAACGTTAAGAAGCAGCTTCCAACTCTTAGAGCATTTAAATTATGCATTTTCTTCCACTTTAATATAGCATTTAAATTACGTCTTCAAGACGACGAGATTGACTTCAATACGGACACTATACAATCATTTTAGCAATACTGGGGCGTTTTAAAAGTCATCAAACTACCTTCAAATATCAAATATAATAGTTAGTTAACCGTGACTTCTTTAAATTGTAAAACTTATCTTGCGTTTTAACCGCCGTCGTCGTCCTCGCATCGTAAAGTCCCTATTCATCTATCATCACAGTATTTACCAGTTTATAGCTGAGTTAAAACGGAAGAAATCTTGAAAATGAAAATCAATATAAATATTAAAATCTTGTCTAGAGTTGTCTTTGGACGCTATGACGCATTGTGTTTTTTTTTGGCCAATATTATCTATTTTTGATTGGAAATTTGTCATTTGGTTCATCTTGTTAATTGTTTTTTTTTAATATTGACTTCGCATGCTCTTTCGGTGTGTCAATGGTTAATTAATTTTCTGGGGTGTTTTTTTTTTACATTTTCAGTTTGGTTTGTTTTCAATCTCACTGTGGTTTGTTTCTCCCTTTGTATTTAACATTTTTCAAGTTGTTAATTTTCCTATTACGTACTAATAAGATAACAAGTTTTTGACGGATGTGTGTGTGTGTTATTAATATAAAAATGCATATAAGGCGGGCGAGGGGTTGTTGCGTTCATGTATTTCTAGGTCAACATATATTCTTGGGACTTTTCTCTTAAAGAAAGACGCAATGTCGTAAATTTTATTAATGTCTGTCTATAATTGTTGGAAAGAGAACTTTTTCTTTAATCATCTTATATGCATGCAGTATACAAATTATTGTCAGCTGAAGACAGCGGGTAATGAAGATGACTGAACAGGACAATAAGAATCTCGTCAACGAGACGCCGACAGTCATTTACTAATTACTACGAAACTATCCTGGCACTTAATTCGATGTCGCTATATATACTTAATTTAAATGCGTAATATGCGTTTTCTTTTTAAAGTTAGCATTATACATATGATTGTCTCAGCACGTTTCATTCAATCTTAGATCTTTCTCCTATACCCATCACTGAAGAATTTTTACATAAGACATGACCTTTTTACAATAAGAGCCCGCGTATTCTGTCAAAATTTATGTTAACCTACAGTAATCATCGCAATAAAGCTAATATGCAGGTCGGACAATCTGGTGAAGGCGTGTACTTAACATTGAAACAGTTATACCCTAAAAACCTGACGTGTTGAGGCAGTGACTTTATTTTAATACACCTCTGTATGACGACGACGCAAGTACAAAGATGACAGAGATAAACAGCAACTTTAACACCACCAGCTTCCCACTTTCTTCTAACTTTCTTGTGGCCACTATAGTTTTTAAATGTTTATGTTGCATTACTGGTGTATGTGGAAATATTGGTGTTATCATTTACAATGTCTTCCTACTTCGTCACAAGACGCCAACGAGTTATTTAGTAGTAAACCTCGCTATCATTGATGTCTTTAATTGCTGTACATACTACCCTACTGGTATTGCCGAATACACGCAGATTTATGCCAAAATCGAACGAGATTTGAACGAAAACATCTTTTGTAAGATTATTCTTACAACTGGCTGCATGAACGTGTTTCTATCAATCTCAACTCTCTTAGCTATCACCATGGATAAATATATCTTCATAAGCAAACCTTTGAAGTACTCAATGATTATAACACAGCGAAGAATGTATTTTATTTTGTTGACGATCTGGATTTTCGTTATGGTTTGCCTTCCTTTTGTTGCAATATTAACAACAAAAGGTGCCTTCCGTGCGTCTTGTTATGCTCCCTCCTTGTTATCGACAATTTGTAGTACTGTTTACGTCTTTCTTCCCGCCTTTATCATCTTGGTGTTAAACTACAAGATCTTCAAAATCGTTCAAGATCAAAGACGTAGGATTGCCAGAAATCGTGTGCAGCCATTCATCGACTCTGAAGCGACTTCCAGCACAAATTCAGTATCATCCCGTCAACAAATCGTAAAAACACTCAAAGCCGTTAAGACATTTGCAATCGTGATTGGAGTATTTCTCTGTTTCATTTTACCGTATTCCATAATCTTGGGAATAGATAATCTCTTGTGCCATTCATGCGTTCCCATTGAATTGTACACTGTTTTTCTTGATCTTGTGAATGCGAGCTCAATTGTAAACCCGTTTATTTACAGTATTAGACAAAGAGAATATAAAACTGCGTTTCGCCGAATGTTGCAAAGATTTTTCTGAAACTGTCGCGAAAAACCTAAATCAGATGTTTTTAACAGTCAGTGAAGTACATCCATGTACAAACTGTTATATGTGTCTATACCCAAAATCGCTACAATATTCCAACCGAAGTTGAAGTTCATATTTGCTTTAACAGCGATATACAATGATTGTGGTTAACTCTTTCCTGTCCGAATTGGTCTTTAGTATTTTATTCTGGCTAACGCCAGACGATTTTATTCACCTCTGGGGAAGCCCTCGGACAGGAATGAGTTAACGCATAGTTGTTCAAATGGTGCCCAAGGTCGAATACGGGCAGATTCATGCCAAAATCGAACGAGATTTGAACGAAAACATCTTATGCAAGATATTATTAAAACTGGCTGCATGAACGTGTTTCTATCAATCTCAACTCTCTTAGCTATCACCATGGATATATAATATGTATCTAAATTCTGAGTACTGGGATCTTGCAAAGACTTATCGTAATGTAGAGGATTATTTAACTGCTGATACATTTTACTTTCATAATTTTCATGTTGTAAGATAACAAATCTAGAACCTTTATCTTGAACCCTAATTACTTTTGAACTTTGCCATAAATCTCTAAGAGCTATCCTCTCTTCTTTGGATAAATTATCTTTTAATATATATATATATATATATATATATATATATATATATACATATATATATCTATATATCTATATATCTATATATATATATATATATATATATAAAGATAAGTGTCAAGTTCGAAATCATACAGACGATAGAGTGCTCAATACCGAGGCAGAGCGGAATAGTAAAACAAAAGACAAACTTGAGTTACTTCATTCAAACTTTAATTCACTACAAATCTGTTTCGTATGGTAAGCGGAGCCTACCACACTCTTCAGGTGACTATTGCAAGGGATTAATCCCTTGACTAGTATAATTCAAATTTCAAATTTCTTAAGCGTTAACATCAGTTGCAATAGTCACCTGAAGAGTGTGGTAGGCTCCGCTTACCATACGAAACAGATTTGTAGTGAATTAAAGTTTGAATGAAGTAACTCAAGTTTGTCTTTTGTTTTACTATATATATATATATATATATATATATATACATATATATATATGCGAAACAAAGATTATTACAAACTTCAGTGCCCTTGAGATGTGTTGCACAACAATCTTCATTGCCCCAGCTGCCCCTTACAGACCCTTAGAGCAAACTGTACAGACATCCACGTTGATATGGTGCCCCAGTAAAATAAAATGCTGGGAACTTGGCAAGCACCTGGGACATCTTTTATACCCCTGCCCTAAGATTTTGCATTTTTATTTACATTATCCCTGCAGGCACCCTACACTTCTTTTAGGTAGACCCTGAAAGTGTGGGTATAAAATGAGATTTAGTAGCCACTAAACTACTACCAGCCTGCTATTTCATGATGATCAGGAAAGTATCAGGAAAATTTTGAAATCTAGAGTCTGCAAATCTGCAAATTAATCAGTAGGCAGTAGCCCAAGTAAACGCCTGAGCAGGCGTCTTGTTGATGCATATTTTTAGGATGTAAAATTACCAGGTGGGAAACATGATTTTTATAATACAAATCAGTATAAGATTGAACATTATAGGCAGGGACGTAGCCGTGGCTCCCCCCTTTTGATATAAACAACAGACATGTAACTACAAAACTGATGCAATGTGAATTATCGGTCAGGAAATAAGCTGTAAACAGTGTATTCAATCTACAGAGTGTATGTATTTTGAGCATCTATTTGCGTGTTTTGAGTATTTTATATGACCTTTTTTAACCTTTAGAGTCTGTAAAATCTTCCTCCAAAAGCCAGGAAACGGCATTTCAGTGACTCTCGATTTCAAAATTTCCCGGGGAGCATGTCCCCGGACCCCCCTAAAAATTTATTTTGATTTCGGCTCCCCCCTTTCAAAATCCTGGCTACGTCCCTGATTATAGGCAACTAAAATACTCATTATACAGTAGTCACGTTCTGTAATTCAATATAATATACTATTAAATGTTTTGTAAATCATTTATATAGTTGTCATTTCTTAAATTACTAAGATTCCTCTATTAGATCTAACTTATAAAATTCTGTAAGGTCTTATAAGGTTTGTATGATCTGGCAAGATCTTGTATATTCTTGAATGATCTTGTATGAATTTGTAAGATCAGGCTGTATGATCTTGGAAGATCTTTCAAAATATTTTAAGATTCTGTAAGATCCTATGAGACCGTGTAATATCTTGTGCAAGGTCTTGCATATTCTTGTATGATCTTTGAAAATCTTATAAGATTCTGTAAGATCTTGTACGATCTTGCAACATCTTGTACGATTTTGCAACATCTTATAAAATTCCATAAGATTTAATAAGATCTTGTATGATCTTGCAAGATTTTGTATGTATGTATGCATAGTCAATCGAGATATGGTCTGGAAACTCAGCTAAAGTCTTTGGTCTATCTTTTTGTTCGCCTTTATGCATTTTTGTGCACGGTGCACGTTCACTGAACACATTGTATTTTAGTATAATGAACGAATTCTCCAATAGCAACGTTTCAGTTCAATCACTCAACCGTGCGATTTAAATATTAATAAACCTAAAACAAAGGATGTGCACGGTGTAAGGTAGGTTCAACATAAAATCACAGCTCATTATAAGCGCTTTGAAGTTTGCCGAGTTTCCAGACCATATCTCGATTGACTATGATGTATGTATGTACGTATGTGTGTATGTATGTATGTATGTATGTATGTATGTATGTATGTATGTATGTATGTATGTATGTATGTATGTATGTATGTATGTATGTATGTATGTATGTATGTATGTATGTATGTATGTATGTATGTATGTATGTATGTATGTATGTATGTATGTATGTATGTATGTATGTATGTATGTATGTATGTATGTATGTATGTATGTATGTATGTAAAACTTTATTTAAACACGCTGGTGTCAACAACAAAAGCTGATTTCAATGAGGGGCGTCACACTAAATATAAATACATTTTTGGAAATTTTAAAAACAAATGAAAAGTATAGATTCAAAGAAAGATTAAAAAAGGAGAGAAAGATGTAACTGTACATTATAGTTTACAGGGTTTTATAAGTTCTTTCTTATCTATATACATAAATAAAAATTCTTAGGCGTGGCCCAGCATCGTGGCCTAAAGTGGGCGTATATGCCTTTTAAAAGATTGAAGCGTCTCAGACGATTTGGTTTCTGAGGATAAGTTATTCCACAGCATGGGACCGCTATATTTAAAGCTTCTTTTCAAGAATTCTCTTTTGGGCTTTAGTAGTGCATGCTACAAAGGTCTGTATCATTGTTTCTAGTTCTGAAAAACACTTCTTTTAAGGAAGGATTCTTTTAGATTTGGAGCAGTGTGGTCATTCAATATTTTGTACATGAGAACTGATTTACTGTAAGAGCGTTTTACATCAAGTGTTTCCCACGACAGAGTGTCAAGAACATCGACTGACCTGATATCGTAACTGGCTCCTGTAATAACCCTTGCAGCACGAGACTGAAATTTTTGAAGTCTATCCTTGAGTATTTTACCACAGTTATCCCAGAGATTGGAACAGTAGTCAAAATAAGGTTGAACCAAGGCTTTATAAATAGTTTGTAGCGTATTAGCAGGGACATAGGGCACTTGCCTTTTTACATATCATCTCAATGTGTTTGTCCCAGCTAAGTCTTTCATCTATCTCGACGCCCAAGCATTTATATGAATCAGTTCGGGGAATTGGTATGTTATTTAACAGAACTGAACTATCACCAACTTTATTATTCAAATTGTATGATGACCCAATAAACATAAGCTTTGTCTTAGTTGGATGATGTTGCAGTTTGCTTTTAGAAAGCCAGATGTAAATATTATTAAGGTCAGAGTTTAGTTTTCCGATAATCTTAGTGAAATCATAAGAAGATGCAAAAATTTCAGTGTCGTCTGCATATAGGCATGGAGTTATTTTAAGACAATCTGGCATATCGTTTATGTACAATAAAAACATTAAGGGACCCAAAATTGAGCCCTGTGGGACTCCACATATTATCTTCTTACATGACGATCGATGTTTGGCCATTAACAGAACACACTTGTTCTCTATTTGTTAGGTAAGATTCAAATCATTTAAGTTCGAAACCAGATATTCCAAATTGGTCATTCATCTTTTTTAACAGAATTTTGTGGTTTATCGAGTTAAAAGCTTTCCGAATGTCAAGAAAAACGACGCCTGTTAATTGACCATCATCCATTTTTTCTAACCATTCATCACACATTTGAATGAGTGCTGATACGGTTGAGTGTTTTGGGCGAAAGCCCGATTGAAAATTCGATAGCATTGAGTTTTCGATCAAATATCTATATATCTGACCGAAGACTTCTTTTTCAAATACTTTACTTATTACCGGTAATATGGAGATAGGGCGATAGTTTTCACATTTTCGTCTATCATCAGATTTATAGATTGGCGATACCCGGGCTTGTTTCCATTCGTCAACATATATGCCCGTATTAAGGGATAGGTTGAAAATAGCTGTTAACGATGGCGCAATTATGTTCAAAGACATCTTAAGGATTTTAGCAGGTATTTTATCTATACCTGTTGCTTTTGAAGCTTTCAACTTCTGTAAAATAGAAATGATGTCATTTCAATGATCTCAGAAAAATTAAAGCGTGCATTCAAAAAATTGCCAATTGGTTCATTATTGGATTCAGCAGCCAGCTTAGGTCCAATATTGATAAAATAATCGTTAAAAGATTCTGCAATAAGTTTATCATCTGAAATTACCATATAATTGATAAAAAGTTCGCTAACGTTGGTCGATTTACTGAAGTTTGTTTTACCCAAAAGAGTATTAATTAACGACCAGCTTTTTTTAAATCTTTAGAATATGAACAATCTCTAATTTTATCGCAAAAGAATTTGGATTTTGTATTACGCATTTCTATGTTAACTTTATTGCGCTCCGCCTGATACATTTCCCAATGGGTTTGGGAAGCGTGTTTTATTGCTTGCTTTTTATGGAAATCCCTGTTTCTCATTAACTGCTTGATCTTTGGTGTAATCCAAGGGACTGATTTTCCTCTTATCCTTTTCTGTCGAAGAGGAGCGTGTCTATCAAGTGTTTCGAGAAAAAGGGATTTCCAAACCTGCCAGCATACATTAGGGTTATCAAATTGGTAAAACCATATCCCATGGTACATGCGATATGTCGGCAATATGATCATATAAGATCTTGTATGATCTTGCATGATCTTGTATGATCTTGCATGATCTTGTAAGGTCTTGCATGATCTTGTGTGATCTAGCTTGTAAGATCTTGTAGTACGATCTTGTATGATCTTGTAAGGTCTTGTATGATCTTGTATGATCTTATAAGATCTTGCACAATTTTGTATGATCTTGTAAGATCTTGTATAATCTTGTAAGATCTTGCATGATTGCATGATCTTGTAAGATATTGCAAGATCTTACAATACCATGCAAGATCATGCAAGATCACACAAGATCTTACAAGATCATGTTGTAAGATCTTGTATGATCTTGTATGATTTTTTTGTATGATTGACTAGTTACTTCATGCATTTGAACTTTATTCACGACAAATTTGTTTCGTATGGTAAGCGAAGCTCACCACACTCTTCAGATGACTATCGCGTCTGTTGTTAGTGCGTAGGAAACTTGAGATATATGAATGTAAGACATGAATCCTTTGTATGTGTGACGTTATGGTAATGTGATAATATGAATGCGATAAATGAAGTGTGATTTGGGTGTGATGAATAATTAATTACTTATTGGCTGCAAAGCAAATGTTTCTTTCTGTGTCTGCAAGTAGATACGAGTTCATTTCTACTGTTAAGCGTGCTTAGTTCTGGGTGGCAAATAATAAGAAACTTTTTGTATAAACATAGATTACAGCGTTTCGTTCTGTTACAATATGGTTTGCACCGCTTTACGGTTCTCCATTTGATCGTGTATCTTGTGTTTCTCATATCGGAATGAACTAGTATTATATATGAAACAAATTTGTCGTGAATAAAGTTCAAATGAAGTAACTCAAGCTTGTCTTTTTTGTGTAACTATTCTGCTCTACCTCGGTATTGAGCACTCTACCCGTATGATTTCGAACTTGCATGATACTTCATTTATCTATACATATATATATATATATATATATATATATATATACATACATGGCCTTACAGTATAATGAAATTTATGTATAATATATATATATACTGTATATATATATATATATATATATATATATATATATATACTATATATATATGTACTGTACATATATTATTACATATACCTATATATATATATATAATATATATATATATATATACAAAGTATGAAATATAGTTTTACCTTAAAGTCTTCGCTACCAGAGGTTTCACCCTAAACGGGATCATCAGGCGACTGAAAAATATCGGTTAGTGGGCTGCTTAAATGCGTTAGTTGGGGCGTGGGTGTGGGCCTTGAAACGTCCGGCGCATTCGTTTGGAGCGTGGGTGTGGGCGTCGAAACGTTGCGCGCATTCCTTTGATTATTTAGGTTGTTGATCCGAAATCTGTTTTTGTGCTGACAGGTCGAAACTATTTCTGATCTTTTGTTTAGTAAGAGTTGTTTGTCTGCCTTCATGATGAAAAGTTTTTCGTCCAAACATAAATTGCATCTTTTTGATCCTCCCGTGTAAGAAATTGAGTGTTTTAGTATAGACCAGGTTACGTCGAAACTTTGGTTTTTTTCTTTTAGATTCCAAATGTATTTCGAAAGTTCTGTCTCATTTGAATACTTTTTATTCTGGAAAGATTTAGTATGGTTACGATATCGCTCTTTAAATGTACTTGCTGTCATGCCAGTGTATTGCTTAGTGATGTTCGTGTTGCTTATGGAAATAGATGCCTTGTATACTATGTTGTTTGTCATGCATTGCCCACGTAGGGGGCAATTGTCCTTAATCCTGCAATTGCAACTGCGTGAATTATGTTTCGTGATAATAGACTTGACGTTGTTCATGCAACTATAGCTAATCTTGACTGTGTTTCTGTTAAAAAGTTTGTGAAGCTTGTGTCCTGGTGGAAAGTGCTTGTCAATAAGGCTAAGAAAGTTGCGTCCTATGTTTGTTTTGACATTTTTGTTAAATGGAGGGTTAAACCAGATGATATTGCGGTGTCTATTTCTGCATGTTTGCTGTGGTGCTTCTTGTGTGTAGTAGTTAGCTCATGGTTGAAATTGCTGCACCTTAATGCATTTTGGTAAATTGGTGCGGTTTCATGGAATGTCCGCTCATCAGACGAGAGGAGGGAAATGCACTTGTTGATTGATGTAGGTAGCTGTCTTAAAATGCTTGGTGGGTGGTTTGATTGCTTGTTTATGTATAATGGATCGTCATTGGGCTTTCGAAAAGGTTTGTATTTTCCATTGCTTAGGTCGAAAGTAACGTCTAAAAAGTTTACTGAAATTAAATTTACTTCTGCCGTGATTTTTAAGCCAAACTGTTCGAAACTTTTGTGAAGATCTTTTCTTGTTTTGTCTGCCAATGATGCAGTCTTATTTTTTAGTACTGCCAATCCGTTGTCTCTATATAGGCCAATATTTTGGTTGCCAAACTTTTTCCCTAGGTCGTTTAGAATGAAAAGGCCTACTAGTTTGCATACTTCAGCGCCGTCATAGCTACCCATGGTAACATCAAATAAACTGTTGCTGTCTATATTAGGTGTTACTCCGAGTGACGAACCATACCGAAAATTAATTTAACATCACTAGAAATTTATAGAGTATGTAGATTTAAACGATGTGTTATAGAAATTGCTGAAACCAACTCACATTTCAAACATTGTATTCATCTCATGACAAATACAATGTCTTAGACAAATTTAACTGTTCAGATGAATTGAATTTGTTTCATATACATACAACCATACTACATTTACTTAATTGGGTTAAATTCATCTAAATTATTAAATGCAACAATAGCTAGTGCAAAGTATGAAACATCAGACTAAATTTGTCAATGCTTTAAGTGTAAAATTTTCTTTTACATTTCTTTTTTCAATTATTAAATTAAATTAAACTAAATTAAATTAAATTAAATAATCGTAAAAATGAAATAATTATTAAGACACATCACGTTATGAAACATACTGGCTGACACTAACCTTTTATGAATAATCTTTATATCATCAGGGTTATGAATAAGTGCCTTTGCACTCCATAAAGGATCATCCTAACAAAAAATTAAATCTTGATAACACTGACTAGTGCAATGGCATTAACATTTGCTCTTGGTTCCAACAGCTTTTAATGCATTAATTAGTGTATCCAGCAATGCATGGTCATCCCTCCTAAAACAATTAAGGCCAATTTGCAAGCTTTTTATGCCTGGGAATACATGTACATGCAGGGTTCGAATTAGTTGAGAAAAAACGATGTGCAACTATTTTTCGAAAATATGTGGTTCTGGAACGAGTGTTAAATCATTAACTATGGTTAAATAAAAGACTAAAAATATAATAGCTCTGTCATAATCTTAACTACTCAGTCAAACCTATGGTCAACCTGCGATAATTTAATAGACTATAGTCTTAAAACGTTATTTGTAATCTATTTTTAATAAATAAACATGACATTAAGTAACTTTGAATGGGCATTTTAGCTAATCGTTTTCGGAGAAAAGTAGGCGTGTCGGCGCGCTGCGTCGGACGTGTCGTTGTTTTTCTTCTTTCGTTTCTCAGGATAATCCAATTCTGATCTGAAAATTCCACGGCAGCTCAATCTGTCCGATATGATTCTCCAAGGCTATAAACACCACACTTTTCTAAGAGCTGGCAAATGGGGGCATATTTGGTAAAAGACAACTCTTCTTTGCATACTGTGTAGCAGGCATTGAAAAGGTGTTCCATCCTTTTACGATCGTCCACTGCAATTTTGTTGAGTCCTCGGCCAATGGGGGTCTCATTTACATATTCGTCAACATATTTCGTTTTCAGGATTTCCTTTAAATTTAGCTTCACTGCCATCATATGTTGTTCCGAATGCATGCGATTTACTACGGAGTTCTTCTTTACAATTAGAAGTTTTTCCAGAGGTAATTCTGTTTTCTTTCATTGTGCAAACTTTGCAACGCAATGAATGCACCACTTTACCATCACCGTCGTACTCAAGCCAGTCAGCATGTAATGTTTCTTTCCATTTCTCAACGGTGTTTACTTTGCTGGTACAGCCTTTCGATAAAGAAGCCATAAGTAAAGAAAGCGATTTTGATTGAACAGCTTTGCGAAAAGCAAAACAAAAGCACTAAAGCCAAATATGGAACATCCGAGTATTATCATAAGACCTGATGACAGCCAACACGCTGCTAGAGCAAAGCAAAAGCGTTTTTTTATAAAATCATAATACCTGTACCGACAGATTGGCATTGCATTACCTGTAAACGTGCAGTGGACGGATGTTCATTAGTCCCAAGTCTGATTTTTTTTGCACATCGTTTTGAAAAGTGATATGCAATTTTCACTGTTTGGGCCAAAACGATGTGCAAATTGCACATTGCACACCGTTAATTCGAACCCTGTGTACAAGCATCTATATTCAGCTACATGTACATGTACGGGTTTGCTAACTTTGCTACAAACCAGTGAGACATTGTGTCTAAGGAATTTTGTCATCAACTTATGAGTCAAAAGAATGTTTTGCAAAGAAACATCACCTTGTCCAGATAGTAAATTGATCTTCCCCTGGAGTGTGCATGTGTGTGTGTGGGGGGGGGGGGGGGGGGGGATGCGGCTTCGTGAAAATACAGAGTCTCTGATCAAATTGGTCAATAATTTCAGATTCCATGCTTGAATCGTTTCAGAATTTGAACCTTGCTTGTGATTAGGCGATTGTTAAAACATGTCAAATGGTTTGGGTCAATTTCAGGCTACACACTTGGTCTGACAATTAGTCAATTATCCAATAACAAGGATTATCAAATAATAATCAAGCATGGAAGTGGGATTCTTGCCCGATTCAATCTTGAAGGCTCTCAGTTTTCCTCAAGAGCCTCTGGAACTGGGGGATGGCCGGATGGGCATAATAAACTTTGGGTTATTAAAATTATATGCAAAAACATGTAGAATTTACATAATAAATAGACTGGCTATAGAAATTAAAAACTTTAAGTCATTATATCACCAATGCTACAATTCAAAATATGTGCAATATAAAGTGAGATTGAGAAATCATAAAATAATTATTTGAGAAAATTCTACAAAACCTGGATATCAATTCCCCGTCTTATCAGTTCTGATCCAAGTCCTCCATCCACGACATGAAACCCAGAAAACATGGCAATATATACACAGTTGTCAAAGTAAACATGTGCTCCTTTCGATCATGGACTTCCCAATCTTAAAATCTTCCATATTCTTCTGATAAAATTTGGCTGCTGTCCTGTATTTGGTGTATTAATATAAGATGGTTCCCTTGTAACCAGGCCTGATTCAAGATTCGTTGACGACGGGAGACTCCAGCTGCTGTGATAATTTGCTTGTTCTTCATTTGCTGGATGTTTAATTTGCGACTTCCGTAGTACACTTCTTCTAGCAATGCTTTTGTCGGCTCTTATAATCTTAGCAGCCTGGCCGGCAGTGATGTTTTCCAAATTTCAGAAGTGGGGGAACGCTCCACTGGTCGTTAAATTAATTAAATGGGTGTGGCTCCTGCATGTCGTGAAAGTTGGCTCAGGCTAGCTGGTTGGCTATTTGAAAACGAGCGAGTACACTCATTGACTCAAAGCAAACATAGTGCGGTGTTGAACGGTGTTGCACTAGTTTAATTTTTGTTAGGGGGAATGGCGTTCCTCCGACAAAAATAGTGGGGGAACGCCCGTTCCCCCGCGTTCCCCCTGAAAAACATCACTGCAGTGGCCGGCATGTAAAAGGTTTTCTCTCTGACTCTCTGGAATAATCATGATTTACTGTAAATATAAAACTCTTGAACTTATTGCATGCAATGTGGCAGATGTTCCTCCAAGAAGGTCGGTCCTGTGCTTCACTCTCCCAGTTCAGTTCCAGTTCACGGCGTTCAGTCGCAGATCACAAAACTTAGCTTGTACTAGCTCTGGGCTGTGGGCGTCCAAGGGATCTTTCAATATTTCAGTGACAGTTTTTCAATATTTCAGTGCCGGATTTAGGACAGGGCGGACTGGGCGGTCACCCAGTAGGCCCCCCACAAAATAATGTTTAAGGGGGAGGGGGGGCTCCACAAAAATGTCTTGAAAGTTGAAAAAATAGGTGTTGAAACCACCACTTTTACAAAGTTGGCCCCGGTCCGCCGCCTAATCAGTGAAAATCAGTGTTAAGTTTTATTTGTCACGGTAAGCAGTTAAAAAATTCGTCATTTGTCATTAACAGCTATTTTTAAAGGCCGTTTGTCAGTTGTCAGTTAACCCCATTCAGACCCTCATTATACACTGACTGCACCTAACGGCCCGCGCGGGTCCCAACCAGCTGGATTGCTGATTAAACAATAGTGTAATATACTTAAGTTCAACAGTGTCCATGTGGGACCACCCGTTAGTGCATTTGATCATATACATATATTAATTTGAAATAATAAATTATTATTCATTGCATTAGCCCTTTATAAGTGTTGATTACCATAGCAAGTTGTACAAACATCGGTTTCGTAAGTTTCCTATATCATGCAGTTCCCCTTCTATTAATACTAAAAAAAACTGATTACAGATTGGCCGGGTAAAAATTTTATTACGGTCCCCCTTTTGACCAAACTTAGTGCTGTATTTTGATCTTTCTAAAAGGGGCCGTTCACAAAATACGTGATAGCGATTTCACAGATTTTTGACACCCCCCTTCCCTTGTGACGCTGTGACAGATGTTATTACTCCTCCTAAAAATAACTGATTTTTGGCTAATTTATACCCCCTCTTTTAAAATAGAAATATAGAAAATGGTAACCTGCGGGCAGTCTGTTTACAGGCTAAGAAAATGGCTACATGATAGACTTTTCTTTCAGTTGAAATATAAAAGAAAAAACAAAAGCTTTTTTCGTCAACAGCAGTGTAATCTAGTTTTCATCTTGTCCGTCACGTGTTTTACGTAATATATCATACACGAGGAGGAGTGTTTCATCAGGATATCCAAGTGTATGATATAGCATCTCAAACAAATCAGTATTTTAAGAGAAAATCAAGATGAAAGTTTGCTTAATTTATGTAATTTCTTCCTCCGATATCCAAACCACCGACACGGTACTGATTTCCTTTGTGTTTTCTTCATGAATTATTAATGAGTTTGAGATTTTATTATACCCCCCTTCCCCTTGTGACATTTATGTGACACTTCGTTAAACACACCCCATCACCGACCACCCCCCAAACGTCACGTATTTTGTGAACGGAGTGCTTAAAAGGAGTGCAAAAAATTGTTTGGTATTGATAATCTGCGCTATGTATGCATTCATTTTTTTATTTATTTATTTATTCAGTATTTAACTTCGCCATGTATAAAATAATAAATGGCAGGGTAACCGCAACAGTACCATATTTACTCGAACAAACGCCGCGGCGTTTATTAATTTTTTTGCGCCGCAGGTGCGGCGTTTATTCGAGGGCGGCGTTTATTCCAAATCATTAAACTTAAACCTTAGAACTAAAACCCAAAAACTAAAACCTTAAGAACACAATGAATTAGTATGTCTCTTCTGGAATGTTCACTGTCTCATTTGGTGACTAAGTTTCTGGTGACTAGCGCACTGCTGTCACTTTTCTTATTCAATTTCAATGTCAGTGTCCCCTTGGTTCGATTAAACGCCGCATTGATGAGAATAAATGCGGCGTTTATTCGAGGGCGGCGTTTAATAATATTTTTGTTTGTAACTGCGGCGCTTATTCGAGGGCGGCGTTTATTCGAGGGCGGCGTTTAATCGAGTAAATACGGAATACATACTGCGCTATGTCAGTTTAATCTGTTGCTTGTCCAGTTAATTTAGTAATAACATAACTCACCAAAAGCCTTTCTTCAATATTTTTGTTCACGTTTATGCAAACTTGTGCACGGTGAGGACAATGTTTAGTATAATGAACCGTCAATCAATCAATCATCCAATAGCAGCGTTTAGAAAACAGGTGTAATAACTCGGGCTACCGCAGCGGAGGTAGCGGGGGGTTAGGGTTAGGTTTAGGGTTTCCGGGGGGTTAGGGTTAGGGTTGGGGTGGTGGGTTGGGAATTAGTATATTCTAGGCATTTCACACTTACTGATTATTGGTAATTCTAGGTAGGTTTCTTCTCTTCCCCCAGCTTTCGCTTGCGCCCGCACTCCCTGCTGGGCATTCGACACGGAATCGAAGAGAACTTCGTGTAAATTCAAGTAAAAGTCGTTCATACTGCTGGGGTGGGCTCCCTGTGGACCGCCTCAACTCATTATAGACACTTTGAAGTTTGCCGAGTTTTCAGACTATATCTTGACTCTTAATTTAATTCGTGGATACAAAATATTTTGGGCCCCTTCAGACCCCCTTCTACACCCGCGACGGTAGTGAGATAACTAATTTTATAGGACACTGTAATAAACTATCGATAGTACAAAGCCTTGGCCGGCGCTTTTATTTTTTCAAAAGACTAGCTTTTTTTTGGCTTATCAGATTCCAAGATCAAGGGTTTCTTTATATGGTTGAAGAGTATTTTGGCAAAGTACGTCTTTTGCATGTGTATTCTATTTTACATAATTTATAGGTCTATTGCGTAAAACTCATCGATCATGAGCTTATTTTTGGGAAGGCTTATAATTGGAAGGATTCCGTGAGGTTAGAACGGGTGAGATTGCCGAGTCAAAATCGTGAGTCAGGTCTGCCTTATTAGTTAGTTCATAACTATTTTCATCATAAATGGATATTAATTCATTCACTAACTGACTCAGCACTATTCAACCTGCAGACTTCCTGTGGTGTATCTCTGCTTCTAAAAGAAAGCATATAACTACGTATTCGTGTAAACTATTTGTTCAAAAAGCTAATTCTTTATCGCCAAATCGTTTACCACAAAGTTCTCCTAAACTGCTAGTCTCCTTGCATCCTCGTACCCAGGGTCTTAGAGCGGAGGTAAGACCCTGAGTACGAGGATGGTCTCCTTGATGGAGACCGGAACTGCCGAACTTTCTCTAATTATTTTCCCGGGAGTTGGGGGCAGGGGGCGGGACCACGTGAGAGAATTGTGAATTATGATATTATATATGTGGTGAGCAATAAAAAAATGCTAAATTTGTATCCAGAAACTTCTCGTGTGTGAGAGTGAAAAGTTTACTCCACCTATTGACTTTGCTCTATCCAACACTGCGCCATTCCAATCTCGTGATTACGCAATTTCAGAACGAAAAATGACGTAATTGGTTAGGACTGGGGTAGCCCCATGCCTACTCCCCAATATTGAAATCTAGTTTCGAGACGGACGAAAATCTAGTTTCGGTTTCGAAAGATTGTATGTGTCGTCTTGCGTGTGGGAGTTGTGATTTTCCAAGACAATGTGTAACTGCAAAGGAATAAGGAAGATGTGATTCATTTTGTTAATGCGAAAGTACTCTCAAATATTTATTGCCGAAAACAAGAGTTTTTTGTAAGACTGTATTGTGGTATAGTGTTGTTGCATCCAGTTCTGCAGCCTTTGTTGTTTTGTTTTGTTTTGAAATATTGTAACGTCACACCACTTTTGATATTTTATTGTCAAATTGCCCATTCAGATCTACTCTATTACATGGAGAAAGAAGAAAAGGTAACTGAAGGTGAATCTGAGACTGATAGTTATGAATTTGTTAGTGATAACGATGCAAAAAGCATAGAAGGCACAGATGTAGCCTCGACAACTTCCCAAGGTCGCACGAGTTCATTGGATTCTGGAGTACCATTAAGCGCAACGGAAACCTTTCTGGCTAAACGGGTACGTGATCTGAAGCAAGAAAACGATGAACTAAAAAGAGCTATACACGATAACGATGAAGCCTTGCAGGTAGGATTTTGTTGGTTTAATTCATTAAATCTTTATATATTCACTATATAACTTTGACATAGTTTGTAGTTCAAGTAGATCAAATTGTCTTATTGTCATCTGGCCTGTCTAAGTTCTCAAAAGAGCTGGAAATAATCCCAGGCTGATTTGGTAAAATGTAAGGTTCTTGTTGGTGGGGTTTTACTTTCTTTTTTTTTACAAGACTAGTGCAAAAATGGTATTGGTATTGTTAAGTTAGACATAGATAATTATTTATCCATCTGTAAAAATCGCACTCATTGTTCTATATCTGGACAAAATTTCAACGTGCAGTACACGAGAACCTCTCTATTTTGAGAATCATTCTTTAATAGAATTGTTCATAAATTGGTGGAATTCGTTACCAGATAACCTTAAGTGTTGTCCTTCACTTATTAGTTTCAAAAAGTACTTGAAGACGTTTTATTTTAATAGGCTAAATACTGTTTTTGATCATGACAATATTCTTACTTTTAAATTAGTCTGCCCCATTGAACTCTAAGTAAACTGGAACGATAACTCACTTGCACGTTTTGAAGCCAAAAATGGCGGACATGGGGGCCATGCACGTCACCCCCAGTCCCTTTTACTGTATAACCGAGAAAAAATGAAGTTGAATTTAGTGAAATGGTTGGCAAAAACAGCTTGAAATCAAAGAAAAACTAAACTTGTTAACCACTTTTAGGCTTAGATCAAATTCCAATATACCGTAGAGTAGATGAACACTGACATGACGAGTAAAAACAAGAAAAACAGTAAAAATATAAGCTCTCAAATGAAAGTCAACAATATGCAACCAAAATTGCCATGGTTTGGACAAATATAAAGAAAATGCATAAGAATCCCAGGTTTAAAATGAACAGTTTGTTTATAAAATCAGTTAGGTTTTAAATTCCTCAATTTTCAGTAGGAAAAAAACAACAAAATGCACTTTACCGGGTGTTTTTACAGCTCTGGAGTTACTCTTCGTCTCGAAAAATGTCAGATTTAGCATTTCCACAACTGAAACTTGAGTTAAAGCAATAATTTAGCATTAATCTTATTACTAATTCTTGGCATGACAACCTTCAAACGTTTGAGATAACAAAGAAAAATAAGAAAAACCTGCATTTTCCGTACGAGTTTCGGACTCGAATTTTCCTTTTGTTTGGCAGATATTTCGTCGTTCAATCCATTTTCGTGGGTAGAAATTGTTCAGGTACAAGGCCGATAAGCCCAATACGTACTAGCTTCTTCGTTATCATCTATAAAAAACTTTAGGTCTAAAAAATGGTTGTTTTTTGCAGCGAGTTTTCAGTTTTTCATTGTGCCCTTCACACCTTCTGTTGACGTGCAATGGCTACCCCCAGCGGCCGGAAGTTTGACTTCACCCAATCATAGGGGCTGTCTTATGGAGTTAGTGTTCCAGTTTACTTAGAGTTCAATGGTCTGCCCTAAGTGTCGTAGAATTAACACTGTATCTGTATGTAGTTGTTAGTTTAGGTTATTTATTTTTAGTATAATTTTTGTAATGTATCTTAATATTGGTGAGTGTACCTTGAAGGGGACCTTGTGTCCTATTGTACAACACCTGCCTTTTTAGGTAAATCTTTAAATAAATAAAAATAAAAGTAATTTAGGTAAATCTGTAGTTAATTTTACCCCCTCCCTGTGGGGGGAGCATGGATCCTTTCTGGGATGACCCTTTGGTTATAAGCAGGGCCGTTGATAGCCTGGTACCCTGGCCCAATCGAAGAATATGGGCCAGGTAACCACTAAAGACTTCTGCTTTCCTATTGGTTGAAATTTCACGCATTTTTATTGGCTATGAGTGAAATTGCAATCGTCATAAGTGGATTTAGCCCTGATGATGCAAGAATGAGATTAGTGGTTACCTGGCCCATATTTCTTTCAAAATTGGGCCAGGGTACCAGGCTAGGCCGTTGAGAGCCAGAACGGGCCCTGGGTCATAATTTGCATGTGGGCCCCCTCTGATATTTTTACCAAGGTTTTACTGGGCCCAAGTGGTAAGCTTTTGATAATTATTATAATAATTATTATGATATATCTTCATAGACTGAATTTTTAGGGGCCCCAGGGTAATTATCCACCCTACCCCCCCCTCTCGACAGTACTGGTTATAAGCCATCTTCTATAGAGTTCTAGAAACATGAGGGGAAGTTTGGGAGAGCGAGAAATTACAGTGGGAACATGAGCCCACAGGGCGTGTGTTTCCACACTATTTCGAGCTCTTCCAAACTTCCACAAGTCTTTCAATAGCTCCAGAGGAACAAGAAAAAAATGTTTTGTATTTCCTTTATAAAATAACTCATCAAAAATAGATTAAACATAAGTCTGGTTTATTATATTCAGGTTAGTGTTAGAGTTTAATAGTATAAAAGTTCATTACATATGGGTTATTCGGACTTGTGTGGCTATGTTATTAATAAAATTTAAAAAAAGTTTCCAATGTTCTGTCCAACACATGTGATGTGATGTGAATTGCATTATGATTTTCATGAACACAAAAAATGATTTTGAAGGGGAAATTGAAATATTAATTGAGAATCACTTCTTATCATTGTATATGATGATGAAATATACTTCAAAACTAGCGTTTGTCACTGTATATAATATTAATTATTTTTTTTTAAAACTGCTCTCAAAATGCAAGAAATACATTTCCAAGCCTTAGAAAATCAAAAGTTTGCTAGGGGAGCATGCCCCAGATCCCCTAGAGGTTTCTCATTCCTTCACAATCTCGTACCCAGAGCCTGCGATCCTTTTGGTCATTACCAACGAACGGAGGCTCTGGGAAACTCTGATGAAACTCGTCATCTGATTAGTTAGTTTAAAAACAGTAAAATTTCAAATACAGTGTGCACATTGCTAACTTGTTTAATCGATTTCTCGATGTTCTGTAACACATGACAGACCCAAAATATAATTGGACACATGAAATAATTCAAAACAGCAAAAATCCCAACAATTTACAGTTAAAACTATTATTGTCGCTTCGTCGCCAAACAAACATCCATCGTCTGACTCGTCTTGTAATTCTTCACAGTTTCATCTCAGAACTTTAAAATTATATTAGAGAATACAAGGTCGATGTAGTTTAGCCAAAATTCCTGGAAAAAAGTACAATTTCTTACCTGAGTGGCTGAGCTGATTACTGCCGAGTGCTGACGGTCACGCTGACATTTAAAACACACTCGTCAAATCGTCTGGTTGATGATTTTGAGAAAAGCAAAGAAAGGCCATTTGTATCGATTGTATTGTCGAGAGCTTTGTAAAACATGTTGGGCCTTTTTTATCGGTAAACAAATATTTTTCCTGGTCTTCGGTCTTCGAACAAGCGAATGATCGTCGATGACTGTTACAAATTATAGGGAACTGGGAACCAGAGGACTGGGAACAAAAACCCAATTTTGGGGTCTTTTTCATCAGAGTTTCCCAGAGCCTCTGTTCCTTGGTAATGACCAAAAGGATTGCAGGCTCTGGGTACGAGATTGGCTCCTTCGGTGCTCGCCACTCTCAATTGGACCATTTGAAAATTGGTGGCTACGGCCCTGTTACACCATCCAATACACCACCTTTCTAATTAAAATTTGTATGGAAACACCATTATACACCATCCAATATGCCATCCATGGACAGTAATGAGAATTTATGCTTTTTATTTGGATTAATTTTAAGGTTTAATCTATTTTTGATGGGTTATTTTTATTTTATAAAGGAAATAGAAAACATTTTTTTCCTGTGTTCCTATAGTTTAATAATAGAAACACTTGTGGAAGAACTCGAAATAGTGTAATTTCTTGTTCTCTTAAACTTCCCCTTGTGTTTTTTTAACTCTATAGAAACATGGAAATGTTGAGTGCAAAATTTGCTTTTGAAGAAAAATAAAAATATAAAACGTTTATTTTGATCATGTGACCAGCTACAAGATCACCGTTTCTCTAAAACAATGCAAGTTTTGAAAATCAAAATTCTGAAATTTCACCTACATGTAAGACACCACTCTTAATATTCATTTAGTAAGGTTATAATTCTATACATACATGTTATTTTTGGAAAATAATTGAGATCACATGACCTCTTAAGCAAATCACCCATTATGTTATACAGTTGCACATTTCTGAATTTTCTTGCATCTCTCATTACCCATACAGTAGGGGTAAAGTAATCTGTTTGTGTGTCTGTGTCTGTCTGTCTTCTCCATGAATGTCTGAGGTGCACAGGTATGTGCTTTACAAAGCACTGTTTGTTCAATTTGTGTTATTTGGCAAGCATATAACCATTTTTTTCATTTCTCTGATGAAAATGTTGTTGGCAATGTTTCTTCATAATTCTAAAGATATTATGGTACATGTACATTAGTACAGTAATTGTGCAAAGTTTCATTTTGAAATTCTGAAAAACAAAGTTGTATTTTACATGTGAAGTTTGTATTTTGGAGCACCACCATTAAATTGGCCATGTTTGAGAAGAATGAGTTCAGGAGAACTTATGACATAGACTCAACAAAACCAAAAGATCATTGTTGTCAACAAAAGGGTCATTGTTGTTATTGAGTTTATGATGTCATAAGCTTCCTCCACTCATTCTTCTCAAGCTCGTCCACTTTAATGGCAGCGCTCCAAAATACAAACTTAAAAAGGTAAAATATCACTTTTTCTTCAACGAATTTTGAAATGAAACTTTGCACGATTGCCAACAACTAAAACATCTTTGGGATTATGCAAAAACGTTGCCAACAATATTTTCATCAGAGAACCACTTTAAAGTTAATCAATACTGTATTTTGTACTAACATTTCTTCTGATCACTTTGTTACTAGTTGTGTCTAAAAAGTCTTAATACCTGGAAAGATGAACAAAGAGATGCCCATTATGATTTGCTTAACAAGCATGACCAAGCCAGCAAGACTGTTAGCAAGCTCCAAAATGAAATTATCAATCTAAAACAACAGCTTGGGTATAAAATTAAACGTTTAAGTGATGCAGAGGCTATGATTGCTCAATTATCTAATCAGCAGAATGGACTTGAAAATTTAGAAAAAGAAAATGTTGCATTGAAGTCAGTTAAAAGCATTTTGGAAACAAATGTTGGTTGTTTACAAGAACATGTCAATAAAGTTGTGAATCTATCGGATATTGATTGCCAGGTTAGCTTATTTTATTGTACTATATATATATTACTGTAATTATATACTGTATATATATATATATATATATATATATATATATATATATATATATATATATATATATATATATATATATATTGCAGACTGCACTTTGCATGTTGTACACTAGGTAGAACCCTGGCTGCAACCACCTGCAATACTGCCAAAATCAGTAGAGTGTCTTTTTACTCGGGCTATCTACAGTATGGTAGACCGAGTCTAGGTTTCAGCTCGGTGCCTTTTTGTGTGTCACGATTTTGCATTTTTGCACATTTTACTTCCGCTACTATTCACACATGATTTTGGTGAATTGTTAGGGCTCGTGTGACTGAGTGAGGCATGTTGTAAGTTCTTTGCTCCTTTTGCTTTTGAAGTTGAACAGCTTTGTCTTTTGACCAAGTAACGTGTTCTTGCATGTTGTTGGTAGATTTCGAAAGTGACTGACTGACTGACTGACTGACTTTGTACGTAAGTTTAACAGGGATCAGATGTGGCTGACAACTGTCTTGATCGTAAATATATGTATGTTCACCAGTGTGAAGTATCCACCACACTCAACCTTTGATACAGACTTCGATTTTGTGATTGCTGCAATAACACTTCAATCAGTACCTTTTACCCAATCAGTACTTTTTCTCTCCATGTTTTCCTAATAGCCCGAGTGAATGCCTGACCCAGGTTTCTTGTGCGGAAGAAAAAGGGTTGTTTGGAAGGTGAAAAAACATTTATGTTTTATGATTACAAGCTCAGGAATGCAGGGTGGCGTGTGAACGAATTCAATGAAATAAACGAATTCAGTTGAATAAGATGTTAATTTTGAACAGAGTGTGAAATGAATGTGATACTGTAGTACACTCCGTTCCAAAGAAAAAATAACATCTTGTTCAACTGAATTCGTTCATTGCGTTCACACGCCAGGCTGGATTCCTGAGCGTGACGTCATATAAACATTAACGTTTGGCCGCCTTCCAAACAACCTTTTTTCTTCCAGAAAAGACTACTGATTTTTGGTAGTATTTAATGGGATAGATATTGCGTTTTTTAAAAATTGCAATTGCGCAGTACACTAGCATGCAAGTACTGTACTGTATTGTGATGTATCTATCTCATATAAAAAACTTATTGGCCAAGCGGGAGGGCTTCACGGCAAAATTATTTTGCTTGTTCGCGGGCTTTCAATTTTTGTAATGATCGGTGTTTACCAGTTTTTCTCAAACTAATTAATAATTCATGATTATCGTAGCCAATCCATGAACGTATACCACATCACATGCATGAGTTTTGATACCCAATGGAAACCTGTAGTGAACTGGATCATATTTCTTAATCTACATATTGAAATCAATGAAGAAAACACCGCAAATCGCAATGCGAATACTCCTTTGAGAAACGAGTAAAACACTCGAAAACAATAAAAACCTCGGGGCTATGTCCCTCGGTTTTCATTTGATTTCTCGTGTTTGGAACCCCTGATGAAACACTCAAACTCGTGTTTGAACTACTGTTTGGTCTACTGTATTACATAAAGACCGCTAAGTAACTAATTAGATTGCAGGAAAATTCAGTTAAGACATGGCGTTTTTCTTATAGACACCCTGGTTAAGACTACTCACGTTACATAGCCAAATAATAAGGGAGATAACACATGGTTTGATTCCGAACTTGTTAACAGGAGAACTGTTGTCAATAGTGACATGCGTGTTTTTTTACTGTACAGTACATTAATCCAGGGCTCAATGTTTCTATTAAACTAACAATATTATCTGTCTGCAAAATTTTATGTGGGCGCTGGTCAGAGGTTTCTTGTTGTTAAGTTGACTATTGTCTTGTAACGTTTAGGGTGCATGTATTATAATGGTAGACTCATAATTTAAAGTAATGCACTTCCTTTAATTAGAAATTGGCTGCTCCTGGTTCAACGTTTTTTCAGGACCTTGTCCAAATATGTAAAGAGATAGAAAAAACAGTGAAACTTATTGTGAACCCAGTTAATGTAAACATTCTTCCTTTGCAAGAAGAGCTTCAGAATGAAAAAGCGAAGTGCATTTCCTTGAACGAACAACTGAAACAGGAAAAACTAAAACAGTCCGAGTTGGAAAAGAAAAACAAAGAACTAGAAAAACTTATTGAAGTGAATTCACTAGGATCACCTGTGAAAAAGATGGCAGGATTTGGTTATGGAAGCGAGGATGTCAAAGAATTAGAGGAAGAAGTTCAGTTAATGAAACGAGATGTTGAGAAAATAGAGATGGTTGAAGCTGGATGCGTGTCTCATGGTAGTGAATCAACAGAAGAGAGCTTTACAAATCAGCAAGCACAAAAAGAGGTTGGTTGTAAGATTGTTCATGTCTTGTAAATAACAATTTGATATTGGAAACTGTTAACCCTTTACATGTACATGTATATATACCAGGCAGTTTGGGGGGAGGTCTCTACTTCACAAGTAGAATTGGCTGTTGTTACAGAGTAAATAAAAATATAGACAGGGCCATAATAATTGACATGGTTTGAAAAATTGATTTAAATGATTTTATTTGTCTTTAATATTATTTTTGTTTTTATTTGTGCATTTTATTTATTAATTGTTACGCATGATCTAGTATATAATATTCTATTACGAAACAGACATATAGATAACGCGAATCAAATGGCTTGCATACACTTATGTATATCTATGTCTATGTTTATGACTATGCCTGTGTTTATGTTTATGACTGTGTTTATGTCTGTGTCTGTGTCTGTGTCTGTGTTTTTGACTACAGTACATGTATGTCTGTATCTACGATTCTGTCTGTCTGTCTGTCTGTCTGTCTGTCTGTCTGTCTGTCTGTCTGTCTGTCTGTCTGTCTGTCTGTCTGTCTTTGTTTATGTCCGGCAGCAAATATTCTACTTGAATTAAAACTATATTTTGAATTGTTCCGACAGGAGTGGCTATTTCCAGGCCCCCATTAAAAAAGAGCACGAGGGTGTTTGCGTTAACATTTTCTAATCAGGGGGATATTTACAAAAATTCAATGACATGTAAAAGCAGGAGAAGGGTTATTGCGTATTACGTATTTCTAGTTATACATTTAAACGTGATACTGTGTTTGATGTACATGTACTAGTAATTGGAAAATATCGTCTTCATCCAGCCATTGACAATTATATAAAGGAAGTCAATCATTAAGGAAAAGACAAAGTTTTACCACGTAGTATACATTCTTCGTGTTTTGTCCCGAGCCCGGGTGTAGGGCCGAAGGCCCGGTGAGGGTGGTAATCTCGACATGCGTGGAGTCCACTTTACACGCATGTTAAAGTGCGAATCAGTTTGAGCGATCTGAATATTTGTATATATATATATATATATATATATATTTCTAAAATTCATTAATAATTCATGAGGAAAACACAAAGAAAAATCATGAGCGTATCGGATCTATATATGTGATATAGACTCGCTCTAAGTTTCTCGCTGGTTTTTAACGGCTGAGATAAGCTTAATTTTCAAAATTACTACGCCAATGAACGTATGAAGTGATTATTTTTAGAAGCCATTTAAAAACCTTGTAGTACGGGCTTTATCGGCTCTAAAACACTCGGCTATCGCCTCGTGTTTTATATCCGATAAAGCCCTCCTGCGCGGTTTATAAATATTACATATATATATATATATATATATATATATATATATATATATATATATATAATATATATATATATATATTATATGTAAAAGAGTTAGAATGTTGTCGTCACTACTCTGAGTTTCACGCGTAATGCGATCTTCAGGCAACTGATAGTTCGGCTTCAACTAGTCGTTAATATACTCGGCGAGTTAAAAATAGTTCTGATGACGTTGTTATATGTTGATCGTTTGTTGACGTTCTTTAATCGGTGATTGTTTGTGTGACGACACTTCGCGAAAATTTCCGATCTTTTATTTAAAAGAGTTTTCTTCTCAGCCTTCATAATCATTAATTTTTCCTCCAGGCAAAGGTTACATCTTCGAGAACCATTTCGATAAGCCGCGGCGCGTCTGACAATTGACCATTTTATATCAAAATCACGTTTTTTTCTCTTTAAGTCCCAAACGTGCTTTGAAAGTTCGGTCTCGTTTGCGTGCTTTTCGTTGCGGAATGATTTTATATGGTTGCGGTAACGCTGCTTGAAATCGTTGGCTGTCATACCGATGTATTTCTTGATTTCTCCGTCGTTATGCGTGGTTACTTCGGCTTGATAAATTATGCTTTTCGCTAAACAGTTTCCTGGGATTGGGCATTGGTGGCTGTTACGTTGTCGACAGTTGCATTTCTCTACATTCGTGCGCGAGTTATTTCTGTTCTTCAAGATGCGGTTGTTATGTCTCTGGATTGTGTTCTGGATGCTTTCCATACAGCTATAGCTGACTTTCACTGAATTTCGGTTGAATAGTCTATGTAATTTGTTGGATTGGGGGAAATGTTTGTCAATAAGATTAAGAAAGTTTCGTCCTATGTTCGTCTTTACGTTCTTGCTGTAAGGGGGGTTGTACCAAATGACATTTCTGTTCCTGTTTCGTTTGCGGTTAGATGTCGTTGTGTTGTTTTCGTTTGTTTCGGCGGCGTTGTTGTTATAAGTGAGCGTCACGTCGAAGTTGCTGTGTTTGAGGGCGTTTTCGTAGGTTGATGCTGCTGTATTAAAGGTTTCTTGATCGGAAGATAGTTTGGAAATTCTGTCAGCTATTGAGTTGGGAAGTTGTTTTAGGATAGAAGGTGGGTGGTTGGATTGGCGGTGAATGTATAGTGGCTCGTTGTTCGGTTTGCGGTATGGTTTGAATGTGCCGTTTGTCAGGTCGAAAGTCACGTCAAGGAAGTTTACGGTTTTTAAGTTAGTTTGTGCAAAATTACTGCACAAACTAACTTAAAAACCGTAAACTTCCTTGACGTGACTTTCGACCTGACAAACGGCACATTCAAACCATACCGCAAACCGAACAACGAGCCACTATACATTCACCGCCAATCCAACCACCCACCTTCTATCCTAAAACAACTTCCCAACTCAATAGCTGACAGAATTTCCAAACTATCTTCCGATCAAGAAACCTTTAATACAGCAGCATCAACCTACGAAAACGCCCTCAAACACAGCAACTTCGACGTGACGCTCACTTATAACAACAACGCCGCCGAAACAAACGAAAACAACACAACGACATCTAACCGCAAACGAAACAGGAACAGAAATGTCATTTGGTACAACCCCCCTTACAGCAAGAACGTAAAGACGAACATAGGACGAAACTTTCTTAATCTTATTGACAAACATTTCCCCCAATCCAACAAATTACATAGACTATTCAACCGAAATTCAGTGAAAGTCAGCTATAGCTGTATGGAAAGCATCCAGAACACAATCCAGAGACATAACAACCGCATCTTGAAGAACAGAAATAACTCGCGCACGAATGTAGAGAAATGCAACTGTCGACAACGTAACAGCCACCAATGCCCAATCCCAGGAAACTGTTTAGCGAAAAGCATAATTTATCAAGCCGAAGTAACCACGCATAACGACGGAGAAATCAAGAAATACATCGGTATGACAGCCAACGATTTCAAGCAGCGTTACCGCAACCATATAAAATCATTCCGCAACGAAAAGCACGCAAACGAGACCGAACTTTCAAAGCACGTTTGGGACTTAAAGAGAAAAAAACGTGATTTTGATATAAAATGGTCAATTGTCAGACGCGCCGCGGCTTATCGAAATGGTTCTCGAAGATGTAACCTTTGCCTGGAGGAAAAATTAATGATTATGAAGGCTGAGAAGAAAACTCTTTTAAATAAAAGATCGGAAATTTTCGCGAAGTGTCGTCACACAAACAATCACCGATTAAAGAACGTCAACAAACGATCAACATATAACAACGTCATCAGAACTATTTTTAACTCGCCGAGTATATTAACGACTAGTTGAAGCCGAACTATCAGTTGCCTGAAGATCGCATTACGCGTGAAACTCAGAGTAGTGACGACAACATTCTAACTCTTTTACATATATAATACGCTCTACCTCTAATGGTATCGAGCACTCTTGGACCATCCACCAGCTTTGTAACATCCATGTTTAGTATATATATATATATATATATATATATATATATATGTGTGTGTGTGTGGACGGACCACGCGCGGTGAAGATTGTGGGGCACTGGGAACAATATAGTTCTTGACAAAAATGATTTGAACTAATATATTCTTGACAAAAAGACTTGAGAAAGGAGTTTTTGGGATACGTACATCCCTTTTAAAAGAACAGAAACAAATCAACGTTTACGTGTATTAAAAGGCTTGACTAGAAGGAAACCCGTCAACCGAAACTCGAAAGAAGGAAAAAGAAATAGTCAAAATAGAAAACCATCGAAGATATAAAAGGCCGAAAAGTTTAAGCTTACTGTAAAAATATAGAGCAGCCGCTCTCAATTACGAACATTTAATAGCAGAACTGTTCGAGTTTCCCTGTTTACATCCTATCACTGTTAATTTTGTTTTCTATTTTATGTGTCCTTGAAGTATTTTAAACGTATCCTATCCATTGCATGTTTTTTCCCCTTGCCAATGCCCGTTGTATTTTTTCCCTGTGGCTGCCGTCTTATCTTCTTTTAAATAGTTTTCTTATTGTAAAACTACTTGTGACTTAGCGTAGGTTGTTTATAATTTGGCATAAAAAATGGAAATTTTTCTTTTGTAAAACGTACAAATGCTGTTGAAATATTTATTAACATGTAGGTGAAAACATTTTCAGCAATTCAGATTTCGAAATGAAACATTGTTTTTGTTATATTAGTTTAAATAAATTTAAAATGCCATAAATGAATATAGCCGTGGAAACCAGCCAGCCAGGCAGTTGTTTGAGTAGTTTTCAAAATGCAAATATTTTTAGATACCTAGCAATGTTCTTTGTAAACATTGGGAAGAAAGAACTGTGAAATATAACACTAATATTTTGATTAAATTCTGATGCCTGCTTCAGTAGCCTGGTGGTAATATCGTCGGTTTGCCCATAAACGAGATCGAGTTCAAACCTGGGATGCGACGTGCTATTTTGTTCATCTCAATATTTTTTTACGAAATATCATCCTTAAATTTTTCTTTGTTCTTTGTTGCCTTTTTCTTCAAAAAAATAGAGTTTTTATTTTTTTATTTCAAATATTCTACCTGAATTAAGACTATATTTTCATCGTTCCGACAGGAGTAGCTATTCCCAGGCCCCCAATAAAAAAGAGCACAAGGGGGGTTGCATTAACGTTTTCTAATCAGGGAGTATTTACAAAAATGCATGTAAAAGCGGGCGAGGGGTTATTGCATTTATGTATTTCTAGTATTTTTGCTAATTGCGAGATGCGACTTATTTCTAAATTGCTAAGATATTATATAGACTACTTGTCGGTAAATTTGAGGCCATTGTGGCATGACGTAGCGTGTTGTACCACCAGTATTGTATCCATCTGTTTTTGTAGCCAGAACACGTCGATCTATTTATATTTACTATAAATTCCACTAAACAATTGCAGGGTAACAAAAGTTTCGATAGCTTGAGTTATGAAGAGGAAATATATAACTTGAAGAAAAAAAACGAGAAACTTACAGCATTAATGGACAAACGTGTAGCGTCTCAACTAGGCAAACTTGAGAAAGCTCTGGCCGAAAATAAGAAGTTGGAGACACAATTAGAATACTCAGAAGCAGAGAAATCGTCCATTGTAAAACAATTACAAGAAATTATTGCCAAGAAACTTGAAACCGAAAAAGAACAGAAGGAAGATCTCAATATGATACAACAACTTCTCGAGAAACAAAAAGAGCAAGAAATATCAAATCAAGTCCTTGAGCAACAGGTACAGTGAGTGTGATACATATAGGTTTATCACTCTTATCACTTACAGTAGATAAAACAGTTAAGATACAATTACTTTTTCAAAGTTTATTTTATTATTATTTTTTTTTAAAGTTGGAGACATTTTTGTTTTCTTTCATCAAGTTAAAGAACAACACTTGAAAGTTTAAGAGAATCTAAAGATGGCAGTTGCCATTTCTTGTCCTTCTAAACTTTCACGAGTGTTGGTATTAATCGACGGTATAACTAAAGATGATCTCTAATCTCTTTACCCTAGCTAGTGAAAATTCTTGGTCGGATCCTCAAGGGCCTTCGCCTCAAGGGTCCGAAGGCTTCGAAGGATTTTCAAAGATCTTTAAGAATTCTCAAAAATCTTCAAGGATCCTGTTCTTAGAGGATTCTGTAAGAATTGTATAAAAATTTCTTAAGAAACTTTGAACAATACTGTCCTTACAGGATCCTGCAAGGATTATTTAAATCTTTTTAAGGATCCTTCAAGGTTCCTGTGATCCTTTAAGGTTCCTGTGATCCTTGAGGATCAAGGATCCTGTAAGATTTTTTGCCAGGGTATATAATTATCAAAAAGAAAAAAGCAGAACTATACAAGGTGCAATTTTTATGCAATTTGTTTTGCAATGCCGTTGCAAGAGAAGTTACACGAACCATTGCACGAAGTAACTTGTCGTTCAATTAATTAAGTTTACTGTTCGGGAGCAGATGTAATTAATTAAGTTTACTGGTCGGGAGCGATGACTCTAAGTTGTATAGAGTGATAAGTAACAAAGATGATCCAGTCCATTTACAATCTTACCTAACAAATGTAGACCTATGGAGTCAAAGATGGCAAATGCAATTTAACACTAAAAAGTGTAAAGTTTTGCACATCTCTCGTAAAAAGGCCGAGACGGACGTAAATTATGCAATTAATGAGCAAACTATTGAACAGGTTAAAGCAGTAAAGGATCTTGGGATTACTGTAAATGATGACCTTCACTGGGGCCGACATATTGCAGAGATAACGCTGAAAGCCAATAGAACATTGGGCTTAGTAACGAGAGTCTGCCGAGACATGGATGATTTGGACACAAGGAAAAGTCTGTTCTGTTCGTTAGTTAGACCTCATTTGGAATAATATACCACAGAGTTGTGGTCTCCTTCACAAATTAATCACATCACTATGCTGGAAAACGTTCAACGTAGAGCTACAAAATTTATACTTTATTACCCGAGGAATATGAGCTACAATGATAGACTTCTTAACGTGGCTCCATACAGTTTCTAGAAAAATGGAAAATACAAGTTTAAGAGTCCAAAACGCGTGCATAAACAATTTGGGAAAAGAATAAAACTAAATGTTATGCATAGTTAAACATTCTGACAATCAAAAACTGTTACCAAATAAATAGCAACAGTTGTTGCTATGGCAACAATGACGTTTCAAAATGGCTGCCAATTACGCTTCAAACTAATTTAATTCGAAAAAAACTTTGGTGACCCCCCATTATTTTTCATTGAAACTTTTCTTGAAGTATGAGTAATCAATAGGCCGATTAAAAAAAATTCTGTAGATCCAAATTTTTTAAAAATGAACAAACATGATTTTTTCGGGAAAAAAATTATTCCTTCTACAGAATTTTTTTTAATGTTTTTATTTAACTATACATAACATTTAGTTTTATTTTTTCCCTGAATTGTTTATGCACGTGTTTTTGACCCTCAAACTTGTATTTTCCATTTTTCAAGAAACTGTATGGAGCCACCTTAAGCTAAACATGCTTCCATTAGAATACCGAAGAATTTGGAACGATCTTGTGTTTGTTTTTTTTAATGTCACTATGGTATATACAACTTAGTACAGTGGCCCACAAGTGCAACACCGAAAATTAAAGAAAACCTAATTAAATTTACTTACATCAAATTCAAATTAACAACATCAAATTAAAATTCACAACACCGAATTAAAACACCGAATTCAAATTAACAACACCGAATTCAAACTTCACAGCACCGGATTCCAATTCATAACACCGAATTCAAATTAACCACACCGAATTCAAATTAACAACACCGAAACACCGAATTCAAATTCAGCTTGCTGGTCAGCGGATATCCGACTACGTAAATAATTCTCAGTGATGTAATATTTTCATTTTCAAACATGGCGGCTGTATTGAATTGACATGGCGTTATTAGCAGGAATCCCTCCGGCTTCTTATTGGCCGATAAACTTAGCACTTCCGCATGACGTTATATATCTGGCGCGGTATTTATATGTGTGGTAGCACAAATATACCGCTCTTTGCATTGAGTACGGGGATTGATCCTAGATTGTAGTTCTGTTGCAAATACAGTGACTCAGCTTTGGAAACAATTCCAAAGTTAGCAAAGATGTCAGTACACACGAACGCGCCATGTCAATAACGTTGAAAGAGCAGTCTCGGATTTGAAATCGGTATTAAAATATCAAAAAGTAAGATCGCACTATTATACGACAACGTGTTTGCAACTTAGTTATACCCGCTCTTAAGCTTTGTTTGGCCAAGAGTGGCTTGGAGAATTTGTATGCGACTGGGCATAATTTAACCAGTTTAATGAAATTATGATACATAACTTTGATCGCGGCATCGCGCTTCGAGTATTTGACTCATTCTATCGCCAAACGTGCAATTCAAACGTGCAATGCATTCTATCGCCAAACGTTCAAATAATTAATCTTTAATTTTCATTCACAACAATGCGATACTTTCAATACATTTCAATTATTTTTGAATCCCAATAATTATATATTCATGTAGACGACAAATCACCTTGACAACAGAAGTGCTAAATTTATCGGCCAATCAGAAGCCGGAAGGATTCCTGCTAATAACGCCATGTTTGAATTGTGAGACTTGCGAAACCGAAGTAAGCGTTGGATGATAACTTCTGCATGTGGTTCTTGTGGCACCCGACTTTCTCGTGAGACGGCTGCTCTGAAATACTATTTTATACAGGGATACGAATACGACGTGATCCTGGAATTTTTGTCCAAATTTCACTGTATTTCCATGTGTCTAAGGACGCTGAAAACCGACTGAAGATGCTTGGTCTCTGCCAAAAATCCATGGACTTCAACGAACAAGAAGTACATGCACGAATTCAACGAGAAATAGATGGTCCGGGTTGTATGTCTGGTTATCGAGGTATGTGGCTCACTCTTCGAAGGGAAGGTTACATGGTACCCAGGGGGATAGTCGAGAGTTTGTTGAAAGAACTAGATCCCAAAGGTTGTGAAACAAGACG
The DNA here is from genome assembly GCA_035771165.1 of Paragorgia papillata. Lineage (NCBI taxonomy): Eukaryota > Metazoa > Cnidaria > Anthozoa > Scleralcyonacea > Coralliidae > Paragorgia > Paragorgia papillata. Next base: position 5,989,131 of record JAWNZC010000014.1, read on the forward strand.
CGCGCACCGTCTGAAAAGAATAGCTTATGTTAATCAAGGACCAAATTACTGTTGGCACTTAGATGGATACGACAAACTCAAACCATATGGGTTTCCCATTCATGGGTGTATCGACGGTTTTAGTCGCAAGATGTTGTGGTTGAAGTTATCAAGATCGAATAACAATCCACAAGTTATACTGAAATTCTATTTGGATACTGTTAGAGAGTACAGGGGCCGGTATCCCAAAAAACTAAGAACTGATTTAGGTACAGAGATGGCCTTGTTGCAGCTGCACAGTGTTACTTTACAGATAGCGAAGAACCCCACATATATGGTACTTCTTTTCAGACGGTGCGCGCGTCTTGTTTCACAACCTTCGGGATCTAGTTCTTCCAACAAACTCTCGACTTTCCCCCTGGGTACCATGTAACCTTCTCTTCGAAGAGTGTGCCACATACCTCGATAACCAGACATACAACTCGGACCATCTATTTCTCGTTGAATTCGTGCCCGTACTTCTTGTTCGTTGAAGTCCATGGATTTTCGGCAGAGACCAAGCATCTTCAGTCGGTTCTTCGGCGTCCTTAGACACATGGAATTTGTGAAATTTGGACAAAAATTCCAGGATCACGTCGTATTCGTATCCCTGTTTAAAATAGTATTTCAGAGCAGCCGTCTCACGAGAAAGTCGGGTGCCACAAGAACCATAGAAGTTATCATCCAACGTTACTTCGGTTTCGCAAGTCTCACAATTCAATACAGCCGCCATGTTTTAAAATGAAAATATTACATCACTGAGAATTGTTTACGTAGTCGGATATCCGCTGACCAGCAAGCTGAATTTGAATTCGGTGTTTCGGTGTTGTTAAAAAAAAAGACAAGGACTGTTGGGCTAGATAGAATTTACATATAATTATAATTATATTCATGGCGCTTTTCTCAGTGTTTTCTCCTTTTGTTTGTTTTTAGCATCATGAAATTGCAAGATTGAAATCCCAAATTTGCTCTTTTTATGGAGAATTGCAGAAAAAAGAAGAAGAGTTTGAGCAATGGACAGTGCAGGAATTAGACATGCAACAAAAGTAATCTGAGTTTGATTTAAATTTATAGCTATTTGCGTTCAATCGCGAACTGCAAATATTTTTTTATGTTGTTTTACGTTTGAAACGTAGCGTTGCATGGATAGGGTTTTTATTGCGTTCGGGTTTACCGTTCTCAAGGTATCCAACTGATTAGTTGAGATCAAAGCCCCACCAAAACGTTACGTTACAAACGTGTAAAAAATACATGCAGAACTCGGAAAACATTTTCTGTTTGAACGCAAATAGCGGAAAGACTTTGTCATAAGTTATAAGTCATTAAAAGTTTCATAACTAAGGTATTTCAATAGTTAAGCGCCTGTTGTTTGCCAAGCATGTGTAATGTATAGCTATTGTCCTTCCTGTTAGTAAACAAAATTTTCGGGAGTTTTGCCATTTGGATATTATACTTTTTGACTGTAAAATACATACAGTCTAACTTATATAATTTATAAACTGTCTCGTCTAACCTTACGGTTATTACAATCAGTTTGCGCTATGGTTCATTCATGATAAACATTCTTTGTAGTACTCATGAAAAGTTACATGAAAAGTTCGGTGCTCAATTGACGGTACCGAAAAAGATGGCGGCGGTACATTTAACCATAATGCTTTGCAACCTCAAATCAGCTCAAATACCAACTAAACATTGTTTATCGTGCTAACATGGATTAAGTAAGCAAAAACTTCATTCCTCCCAAACTTTATACATTACATTACACGCACGACAGCAATGTATCGTTTTTTATAAAACCTTATCTTTGGATAATTCTGCAAGAAACAATATTTACTGTGCGCAAGGGATTGTGGTTAAATGTACAAAACGCCATCTTTTTCGGTACGGTCAATTATTGATACAGATTTTTCTTTTTTTTTTAATCAGAATCAAACACAAGGATATGATGATAGGACAACTGAAAAATGACAAACAATGTAGCGAGTCTGCTCTTCTTGAAACAAGGTACAGTATTATACATGGATTAAAGTAATAATAAAGTAAAGTAATAAATTTTATTTACTCATCTTAACTTACAGTACATAAATTACAGGATAATAATAAAATAAATATAAAGCAGAAGAACAGAGAAATACAATAAATTGAGAAGATGAGTACAGGGTATCCTAATAGTGGATTCTATATTGGCTGCAAATAAGCCATTTGCACGATGACGTAAAATAGCGTTGGGTGACTACAACTACCAGAATGCTTTGCCAGTATCCTCCATTTATCAGCACTAGGATGCAAGCAAAGCATTCTGGTAGTTGTAGTCACCCAACGCCATTTTACATCATCGTGCAAATGGCTTATTATAGTGTATATAATGGTGCAACTGCAATGGGGACGAGTATAATTTTATTCTTTAAGGTGGTTGTCTACAGTTTTTGCTTAGTATACTCGCCATGCAATCAATGGGAAATAGCGTGAAAAGAACGTTGCTACGTTTTGTCCTCATTTATCCCCTCAAAATGCAGTCATTTTTCTCGTATCAATTTCTTTTTGTTCATGGCCAATCGTTTTAAATTAAGCGGGACAGGATTATTCTGCATGTTGCGTAAAAGTGGAATGTCTTTTACTTGTATAAGTTAAATCAAACTCAAGGTATATGACCTAGAATCAGTACTGTATATAGCTCAATTTTGTTGATCTAATGGAATTGTCTTGCTCTAATCAGTTTTTGGATACTGAAGTATATATGAAATATGCACATACATTAGTACGGTCTACGTGCGAAATATGATATCTTGAAATTAGGTCTGGGTTGATGATGAAGTTAGTCTGAAATTGTAAAACGAGCCAGTGCTGCGTGTAGGCAGTGTTTAGGATAGATCAAAATTTACTCTTATGAAGGACTCTCCTCGAAACGTCAGTATTTTGTTATCAAAACGAATCTAGTATAATCACGGCAGTTTACTACTTTTTCAGTTTCATCTTAGTCTGAAATTGTTTCTTTAAATACTAGGAATGAATTGTCTTCAGTCTATGCTCAAAATGAGAAGCTCCTTGCAGAGAATCAGGTAAATTGTTGTTTATATAAAGAGTCATTCAGTTGAAAGCGAATGTAATGAATATATAGTGACAGGGGGAGTGATTTGATTCTCATTGGCTGTGCATGACTTATTACACCAACTACAGACAACGACTTTCACTGGAAAGGTGGTACACAAACTTAGAACCACACAACCATTACCGGCACCTTACAAGACTTATCCGCAAACAAATGAACGAACAAACAAACAAACAAACAAACAAATAAACAAACAATTGACTTGTTTCTTTCATTCTACTAGCTATAGACTCGTTTTCTTTAGTTTTCACTTATATTTCTACACTGCCTACGAGCGCACTGTTTTTTAACAAACCGACAAACATGCATTATAACATAGATATAATACAAAGTCGTTTCTGATTTGTTACCGTGCGTGCTCCATTTAACAAATAGATTCCATTTTGCCATTGTCTGTTCAGTTATAGATGCACAGATGACGTCACAACGTGGTAAGAACAAAAAAGTGGCCCACGAGACGCAGTCGAGTGGGTCACTGATGTTCTTACCACGTTGTGACGTCCTCTGTGCATCTATAACTGAACAGACAACAAAAAAATGGAATCTATTTGTTTTATACAATAAAAATTTAAAAGGTTTTTATCGAAACTCTTCCCGGATTTTGGGGCATGAAGAACGAAATAAGCAAGTAAGCTGACGTGATCTGACGTGACCATGTGTCTGTCCTCTGATAGATCATGGCCAACAACCAATGAAAACACGCATAGCAACCAGGGTATTGTATAAAACTCGATGGAGCACGGTAATTTCAAACGAAATGAGAACCTCATTTTTAATCAGCGAAATAAATGTTGTTTTCCGTTGTTTTGTGTCTGATTCTCTGTTATAAAAGAAGTGGTTCATGGTTTGCCGTGCTCCATTGAGTTATGGATGCACGTGGGAAGTTGGGAGAGCACTCTTACGCTTTTTTCGTGTTCTCCAAACTTCCCGCATGCATCCATAACTCGATGGTGCACGCCAAACCATGAACCATTTCTTAAATATCGATAGGATAGTTTAGATACATTTAATTATTATCAGTTCTATTTTTTATTGTGTGATCGGCCCTTTGAAAAACAATTATTTAAGGTTGAATAGGTTACCGTGTATAAATAATCGTAAATAAATAATAAATAAATAAATAAATAAATAAATAAACAATAAACCGACGACAACACACACCTTTCTGACACCACCATGCACACGTAACCACAACTCCTACGCAACCATGCCCTAATGGAAAAGACACAATAGTATATTGGCGAACCTGACAAATATTTCATACATAAAAATAACCCCCACACAACTCGTCTGCACAACTCTTCATATCATACGAATGCCGTGAATTCAATAATTGTGTATTATTATTTGAATTTGCATATGCATGATGGTGAAGCACGAATCGTTCTTAGATTTAATTTATTTTTTTCTTTAAAGTTGACACACCAGTAATTTTTAACGTTAACCTGTAACAAGTAATTAATGTCAGATTTCTGTTACATCTGTGACTTTTACAGGCAGCATTATAATAATTGCTTTTTAGCTCTTTTTGAAGACTATTTTATGTTTTTATTTTAGTCATACCGTGGAGCGAGTGGTGCTGAGGTTGCCGAGTTCAAATCAAAAATTGATAACCTTACAGCTCAGTTACTGAGTGCTGAAGAAATGGTTGAGAATAAAGAACAAGATTATCGTAAATTGCAACACGATCACGCAAATCTTACAAGCGAACTGGAAACCGTCCCTCTGTTGAAACAGCAAGTTAGTATTTACAAGTCTATAGCAGTCAGCATTAACACTAGTCTGTGTCGCAGCCACGGAATCGCGGATGTGTTTTGAAATTCAAACTCAATAAAGTCCGTCCGTAGACCATGCAGCGACCAAATTCGTGTTCTGATGCCCCTGCGAGTATGCAATGTTTTTTATAATTGCTTGTGATTGGCGCTAAACAAACAAACGCGAAAGAAAAGACCCTGGTATATTATGGTTTATTTCAAAAACTCATTAATAATTCATGAGGAAAATTCAAAAGAAATTAATGTTTAATCAGTGTCTTTATATGTGATAAAGATACCTCCTGATTTACATTAACTTTAGCTTTGATTTTCTCGGCTTAGACAAGGTTATTTTTCAAACTTACTACGCCAATGAACTTACCAAGTGGTTTGTTTTTGAAGCAGTTCAATAAACTCGCGGCTTCGCCTCGTGTCTTTATATCTGATAAAACACTCCTACTCGTTTATTAAACAGTACTTAAAATATCTGGAGAAAAGACACTGGGTACGAGGTTGGGAAAGGTTTACTCCACTAGCAAAGTTCCTGCTTTCTTTCGTGTGTGATTACTAACGAACGATTTGTCGCGACGGGAAGAACCGCCTTAAATATTAAGTTTGTGTATTTATTTAGATCGAAGTGTTTCAAACGGATTTTACTACAGAACAACAAACTAGACAGAAACGCGACGAAGATTGTAAACGACTACGAGACGAAGTGGCCAAACTTCGAGCGGAAAATGAGAAGCTAAATGAGGAATTAAACGATACGACTGGTAGCAAAATGGCAGAAATGCAAAGACGCCACAGGCTTGGCACAAACAACCATGATCGCGGTCCAACTTCGTGGAGTCAATTGTATGATAGTTTTCTTGCTCCTCGTGGTCCAGCTGGACGAAATGCTCCTCCTCCGCAGCGCCCGTTAGACACAGATATGAACCGACAGGTGTCGGGTGGTCGTTGTCCAAAATGTGACCAGATGTTTCCTGACCTTGATGCATTGCAGGTTCACGTAGTCGAGTGCTTGGAATCGGAGAGCACTCCATCGGCTGGCCAAAGAGTGTGCCCAAAGTGTCAGGGAATCTTCCCGGATTTGGATACTCTTCAGATCCATGTGATGGAGTGTCTTGATAACTAAACTTCGATCTTTTACTTTCGATCTTCACTATTTTAATTCTACCAAAGGTGAATTTTTATAACAGTCACTGTAACGTCACTGTAAATATCGGGTCCTGATTAATATTATATTCCTCATTGAGCTGTCTAGTTTAATGTCTTACGTCCAAATTGTATTATGATTACTCAAAATTAATTCAGGAATAAGAAAAGTCGTTTGTGAGGAAGCCGTGTGCTCAGCAAGGTCTAAATCACTATGGTTACTGAGGTGGATTGCTGTTAATTATCACCGAAATGTCAGCAATAGTATAATCACCGTAGCAGTCGAGGTCTCGAACACTATGCCTCCATTTTGGGTGGACATTAGCCTTTAAGCCGTTTTTTTACTGGGTGACTTTTTCCTCGCGAAACGACATTTTTATTTGTCTTATACAATAGAAGGTAGATTCACGCGAAAATAATTGCTTAGTGAAAACTAGTTTTTAGGTTAATGTACCATTTTATTTTTGAGGCGGGGGTTGGGCAGTTTTTCTGTGCAATAATTTTATTTTGCGGCAGAAACCTCTGCAACAAGTATTTTTACAATTTATGACATGTTTACAATGTACCGTTTGGCTGTGCACGATTTTCTCTCTCTGCCAAGTCTGTGCTCGAATTTCTTTTTGGTATTTGCCCAACCTCCCCCTCAAAAATAGAATGGTCCGTCCCTTAGGATAAGGTTTAAAATTAGATTTTTGGCTGAGATTAGGAATCGAAATTCTAAGAAGAAAACGTCATATGTATAGTTGTGACCTATCTGTCGTTCGTCTATGTAAGGAATTACCCCGATTTTAGCGATCATGGCGAATATATGATATCCGTGGTTACTATAAATTTTAAACGGTGCGCCAGGTACGCGCTTTTCATTGTTAATATTTGTTGGCTTTAAGCTGATTTTGGGTTTGTTGGGTTCTTTTTATGCACACTTAAAGTACCTATGAAACGAAAATTATGTTTGTCTTATTTGAAAGAACACTTAAAATCACAAAGTAACATCTTTTACAGATTTTCGTTTCTTTGCTTTGTTTTTGAGATATTTCAGTTTGTTTGATATGCAAATTTGACTTATAAGATAACTTTACGTCACAGTTTGCATAATGAGTTACCGCAAAGTGTTCTATATCTTTGTTATTATCGAACAAAAGTACTTGGCGAATTAGGAACCATGTGCGAGTGTTTCTCTTACAACAGAGTCTGTAAATTTTCAGTGTTTTTGTTTGACAATAACAAAGATATATAATGTTTTGCGCTAAGTCATTATGCAAAGAGTGACGTAAAGTTATCTTATAAGTTAAATTTACATATCAAACAAACTGAAATATCTCAAAAACGAAGCAAGGAAATCAAAAACTGAAAAATATGTTACTCTATCATTTTAAGTGTTCTTTTAAATAAGACAAACTTAATTTTCGTTTCATAGGCACTCAAATTACCAATTATTCTTCTCTAAAATATCATTATGGCTCAAAAATTGTTTTGTTGTACCGATTGTTTACATGTATAGTCTAAGAATTAAATAAATGACAGTTTTCAAGGAACTTATCTGCATGGACACTTATTCTTGAACATCGCGTGTATTGTAATTTTTAATCAAATATTTAGCGTATTAAGGTACTTCGATAGGAAATCAGATTTTTTTCTTCGAAAACGTTTTCAAGTACTTCTTCATTGAACAATATGTATTCTACCTGCATACGTAATTAAGATATATTTGAGGAAGACTATATATACTCAATCTCGTTCCCAGTATATAGTCTTCCCACGCGGTTTCGGTCTGCGGGAGGCGAGGTATCATCGGTTTCAAATTATGAAGCTTAAAGGATGAGTGTCCAGCTAATGCCTTGCGCGCTCACAGTGCACCCTCGCGGCCATTTTTCGGGCCACGAAATTCAACAAGTGAAGCAATCCCTCGATATCTGAGCAATCCTTGCAGTAAATTACTCAATTTATGTTTTTCGTGAGAGCAAAGATGACTTAGTAAGTAGTTATTGTCATATTTTTGATAATATTTGATTACACTCAGAGGGCCGTGGAGTTGTATTTCGAGACAAGTATTCGCGAAATACAACTCCACGGCCCTCTGAGTGTAATAAAATATTATCAAAAATATGACAATAACTACTTACTAAATCATCTTTGCTCTCACGAAAAACATAAATTGAGTAATTTACTGCAAGGATTGCTCAGATATCGAGGGATTGCTTCACTTGTTGAATTTCGTGGCCCGAAAAATGGCCGCGAAGGTGCACTGTGAGCGCGCAAGGCATTAGCTGGACACTCATCCTTTAACCATCTAATAAAACCATCCCACAAGCGGGATGTTAAACTTGAACACATAAAGGTAAAAATTCCGGAGGGTTGTGATTAGGTTTAGGGTTTCCGGGGGGCGTGATTTGGTGGTTTTAATAGTTGGTTAAGCTTCATAATTTGAAGGAAATGATAGCTTGGGAGGCGGGAAAGACTCTGGGGAAATCGAATTTTTTCTGCGTTTCTATTGGTGGTCGGGAATTACTCAGCGGGCAATGATTGCAGCGCACTGATTTGCAGCGCCACAAATTATTTCAAATCTCTCCAGATTTATATAAATCAATACACTGACCTCGATCTATAACATTACCTCTTAAATATAGTTTTGACATGGAACAATCGAACGTGTGTATTTCATACTGAAAGTTAATGGACGGCTGACGTTGACAATGCTTTTAATAATTCGGCAATTTGCATTACGATAATTATTATATCACAAACAAAAGAATTTCAAAAATATTCACATGGAAACGGGCTATAATTACTCGCTGTTTCTCTTGTTGAATAGCAAATCAAGTCGCCAGAGTCCAGGCCAAACATTTTACGGGCCAATGACATTTATACATTCGATCAGACATTGCCAGGTGTTTATACCACAGTGGCGATCTCTGCACTCTGCGAATTCTCAAAAGAACTGTTCATAATAATACATATAACTTACCGTTAAGGCAAAATGCTAATTTCCCGGAAGCCCGAATGGTATAAGTCATATGAACATTGTATCAAATAGAAAACCGACAAAAACTTTAATTTGTTGATTCCGTTAAACGAGCCGTCTTCACTCAACAGTTAAGGTAAGCGGAAGCAACACGAGCATGCGCATATCCAACCGGATATCCAAAATCAGATTCCCCAGAGTCTTCGGGAACGAGATCAATCTCGTTCCCAGAGCCCACGTTCCCCACCCGGGAAACGAGAGACTCTGGGGATAATCCGTTCACGCCATCACAGGATTCTTGTTATCCGGAAGAAGAGTTATATAGAGTTCACTGTGTTCATCAGCCAATGAAATATCGATGTGAAACGGATTATCCCAGAGTCTCTCGTTTCCTGGGTGGGGAACGTGGGCTCTGGGAAGGAGATTGGAACGAGATTGGAGATGGTCTGGAACCAACCTCGTTCCTGTTTCGAACACGACTGTTTAGTGTTTCTTTATTATATTTCTGCTATAAACTTTCCTATTATAACACCCAACTCTACCGTGATTCTGGCTATCTGAAAAGCATGCAATGTATCATGCCTTCTCCCCAATCTCCGTGTCCGAGTCTAACTAAATGCCAACAATGACGTGATCATATATCATGATCAACATCTCTTCTTTATGAAGTTTTTTTTGTTTTACTTTATACAACGTTACTCATATCGTAAATATTAACTAGTGTTTGGTTAGTTATGTTTCAAACCCTAGTCTGGTGGGTTTCTGGACCGCTCTGCCACTGCGCGTCGTTGTTGTAGCATCAGTTCAGGCAGCTGCTCTTCCTGTGTTCAGACCTCCAGTTGCTGTTGGTTGAAGAATGGTTTCGTTGGCATTGGTAGCGGTTGCTGCTGGTATTTCCACATCTGTTATAGCTGGTTCTTCGTTGTCCGTGTAGTCGTTGTCTTCGACGATGGTAGATCTTCGAAGGAATCTTCTGTTCCTTGTATATGTGGATCCGTTACTTTGGACTTCGTAAGATCTTATAGCGATCTGTCGAGTGACTCTGCCTTTTTCCCATTCCTTTTGTCCAGATCGTGTTGGCTGTATTCTTACCATGTCTCCTTTCTTCAATGCATGGACTGAGCTCCCTGGCGCCTCGATTGTAGTATTTCTTTTGGATGTATTGTCTTCTGTAGATGCGCTCGTCAGCTTGGCGATTTATCTTTGGTTGCATTAATTTCTCTGAGGTTGGCAGTCGGGTTTTCGTGCGGCGATTTAGGAGGCGCTGTGCCGGGCTGGTATCATGAGTAGTCTGTGGCGTGTTTCTGACGGAGAGGAGGGCGAGGTGGGAGTCATCACCAATCACCAGATGCTTGGCAAGTTCGTATTATTCTCTTCGCTTGTTTAATGGCCGATTCCGCTTTACCATTTGATTGGTGGTGGTATGGTACTTCGTTGAAAAATCTTGAAATTCTTCGCTGATAAACTGTGGCCCGTTGTCTGTTACTACGGTATCCGGTATACCGTATACCTGGCGAAATGAGGCTTGAGCTTTCTTATCACATCCGTCGATGTTTGATGGTGGCCAAGACAATCTACTTAGTAGTAGTCAACAGTAACAAGGTAATATTTCTTGGCGAATTCAAACAGCCGACTTTTGCCCATGCTCGATGCGGGGTGTGGTGCGGAATGAGGGGTTGTTTTGGCTGGTTGTAGTTATATAGCTACGTGTCGCAGGTTTCACATCGGGAGATATGATCCTTGACGTCTTGGTTCAGATGTGGCCAGTAGATGGTTTCTCTTGCCCTCCGAAGTGTGGATTCCAACCCTTGGTGCGCTGAGTGAAGTTCGCTTAGCATTTGCTTTCTTAGCGACCTCGGAATTACAAGACGATTTCCTCGGAACACGAGTCCATCTGACTCGATCCACTGTAACGTGGCGTCCGTACGTATACTGGTGGAATCGTTCAGTTCCGTAAGTGATGGCCAATAGCTCCTTTTCGATTTGTGCGTAATTCTTCTCGGCATTTGTTAATGCTCGGCTTGCAAATGCGATAGGTTTTCCTTCTTGGATGAGCGCGGCCCCTCAATCCATGATCACTAGCATCGCACTTATTGCTTGGTCAAGACGTTGTTGGAAGATTTCTCCGGCGGGAGAAATCCCGAATAGCATGCGTTTTTACTTGAATCTGCCAAACGTCAAAAGGGATGATTCTTCGTCTAACTTCACCTGCCAATACCCGTTTCGACAGTCAACTTTGGTAAAAACTTTCGCGTTGGCGAGTTCCGGAAGTACGTCCTCAATATATAGTTGGCATCGGATGGCGACATCGTTTTAGCGCTTTGTTGAGAGGTTGTGGGTCTAGGCACAGTCTGATTTTACCATCTGGTTTGGTTGCAACCACGATTGCGCTTACCCACTCGGTTGGGCAGTCAACTCGCTCCACCACGTCAAGCTTCACAAGTTCGTCCAAATGATCTCGTAAAGGTTGTTTCAGCGACTCTGGGATCTTTCGTGGTCGAAGTTGTACTGGCGAGGAATCTGGGTTTGTTTCAAGGTGCAACTCGGGTCCCAAAACTCCAAGGCCGCCTTCAAACACATCTTGATAGGTGTCGTTGATGTCCTGCAACGTCAGTCCCATCTGGCTGGATGTGGTTGTGTCTCCGTCGACTTGGTTGATGTGTTTTGGATGAGCACCTCGAATTAATTTCATCTGTTGCGCTGTGCGACAACCCAGAAGATTGCTTTTGGCAGGCTTGTCATCGATGATGGTGAACGGAACTTTAAATTTTTTCTTTGTTTGTGGGTCTTGCAGTTGTACCTTGCACTTGCCGATAGGGGTGAGAGCTGTATTTGTTTGTGGGTCTTGCAGTTGTACCTTGCACTTGCCGACAGTGGTGAGAGCTGTATTGTTATACATCTTCAGTACTTGCGCTGTGGGTTTAATGTTCCGTTCGTATTTAGTCCCTTTTAACTCACTTTTCTCGGAGGACGTTGCACGTTGCTCCCGTATCGATTTGAAATTTTGTTTTTTTCCCGCCCTTGATTGTTATGGTGCTGAAAAGGCGTGATTGGTAAGGACCAGTTCCTTGTACTGCAAGGATGCCAGTGCTGGAAAATGTCCGGCAGCGCCGCTGCCAGGAAATTTTTTGTAAAAGTTGTTCGCAGGAAATTTTTTGTATCTTGCAGGAAATGTTTGTCAGTTTTTTTAATCCAAGTCAAAGTTTAAAGATAAATTTCCTATATTTCAAAAAATCGAAAAGCGTCACGGTCACAATCATATCACACAATTTTGATGGGCATCACTTTTGATCGAATATCAAGTTTCATATTCGATGACTCATCTTTCTATATTCTTGCCAAACCCAGCGGCGACTTGTAAACAATTCGAAAGTGTTTTGAAGGTTTATTACATGACCTTAACCTGTCTAAGTTTCGTATATCCTTGCGCAAATGACGCAACGATTTGTTCTAGAAAACAATGAAATATTTATCATTTCAGTATAGTATTGATGTTGCAGGCTGCAGGCCGTTCATCTTATGATATTTCCTCATGTTCTCTTCTTGACGAACTCAAATGGGAAGCATTATCTACAAAGCGTTTAAAGCAAAAAGCAACCCTCATGTTTAATACTATCAACAAACGTACTCCATTCTATCTACAAGAGATGTTTTCTCCCAGCGAGAATGTTTATAATCTGAGAGATTCTCATGGTAAACTCTATGTCCCAAAACCTCGCACCGATTATTTGAAACACTCCTTTAGTTACAGTGGAGCCTCTTTATGGAACAGTTTTCCGGAATCTCTCAGATCTGTAACCTCTCTCACTGCTTTTAAGACAGGTTTAGAATACTTCATAACAAACAATCGAACTGACTCCCACACGGCAATCAGGTAGAACAGTATTTTAATTTCTTTGTTTCTGTTTTTAAAAATATTTTAATAATTTTGTAATTACTGATGATTTCCCGTGTTTAAATAAAGTTGATGTATGTATGTATGTATGTAGCTGTCATTGTGCATTTGCAAGAATACAAGCTGCTTTTATCTTATTCATGAACTGTTTCAGCATTTCGATTTTTGACGCTTCCACATTCAGATAAATTATGGTTTTGAGATACAAACTTGCAAGTCTGGTGGTATCACAACTTATAAAATTGAAAAATTTTATCAGACAGGAAATCGTTAATTTAGTTTAGCAGGAAATATTTATTTTTGGATTTTGCTGCCAGGAAGAAAAATGCTTTATCTAGGACTGCAACCAACTTTCCACGCAATCACTGGATGTGACAGTGTTTCCCAACTGGTCCCAACTCATTGGTCATGACAGCAAGAAGACGGCCTAAAGCCTGGTTCTCACTTGTCGTAAGAATCGTAAGAATCGGGGATTTTTCCAGTCCCCGATCGTTTGGGATTGTTACGACAGGTGTGAACTTGGTTGAAGTAACGTCCCAGACAGTCGCTGATCTGATCGGAAGCATCGCAAGAATCGGAATCATTTCTATTTGGAAAATGCATCCCAGACGGTCGCCGAACACTGAAACTTAACCTGAATGTCAGGCCTTTATTTGTTCCCGCCTTCCGCTAAACCCGTCAGCGCGGGCAGATGTGCGGGCGAGCGAGAAGGCGAGAAAAATAAAGGCCTGAGGAAACTCTTAACAAAACTGTCTTCCGCCCACTTTGCTATTTTTAAACATGAACGAGTATGATTGATATGTTGTCAAAAGAACAAAGCGTATGTTTTGATTTCATCCCACAGAAATATATAGTCTTTCTCCGCGTCTGGTTTTAGTCCACACTTAACTTAACTGAAACTACTCGTCTGGGACATTCGGGATGATTCTCGATAATACAAGATGGCGTCCAGCGAAAGCTACCTGAAATCTCTAGCAGGAAAGTTCAGAAACGGTGAAGACACCGCGTTTATGAAAATTGTCAAAGAATTCCCTTGTCTGTATAATAGGCGTAGCGCACAATTCAAGGATAAAAACTTAAAATTGAATTCATGGAAGAAGATCGCTGCTTTGCATACCACCGAAGGCAGTCATGAAACAGAAGTTCTTTATACTTGCAAGCAAATATATATGAGTATTCGCACTGCCTTTTCTCGTTATTTAAAAAATGCAAACTGCCTTCGGGTTTAGGGAGTGTCGTTGTCCGTGTAAAATCATCCTAAGTCTGTTTAAGGCCGCCATCTTTAAAGTTTAAACTTTGGCACGAATTACGACAAGTCACGACAAGTGTGAACCTGGCTGTCGTAAGAATCGCCGACGATCGGGGATAGAATGTCCCCGATTCTTACGATTCTTACGACAAGTGAGAACTAGGCTTCAATTGCGTGTCTTCAACTTCAAGCATTACCACAGCAACTTGAGCCATCTCAGCATGGGAACCAAGCCAGTGTCTGGATTCAAGCCCACGTGCCTTCTCCAATTCTTGGTAATAATTCCATGTCCTACATAACCCAAGTACTTCATGAAAGCCTTACCCCAACACACAACCTAACCTAAGGATGGCAATTCGTGTAAATAGGACATGGACGTATAACCCAATTCTTCCCACGGTAGCAGGTAACGGGGCCAGTTGGGATCGCAAGGATGGCCAGTTATAGTACCGCGACTTCTCTCTCTACCGCCCATCCCAAAAGCATGCTCAGACATCATGTCATGTGGATGCACCAAGGGATGCCTGAGTATTAAGCTCTATAAGTGGTCCTCCGCACACAATTAGTAATGTAAATTACAACATAACTTTGGACATAGAAAAGTTCAGTCATAATTCTGCAATGTTATATATGTATGTATATGCGTTCGTTGATATTTAATATAGGCAGTAGTTTATAAATATATAAGATAAGTGTTGGCAACCGTTTATGCTTTATTAAAGACAATATTTTGCATTTACACTCGTTGTCAATGGATAAAAGTTAATGTAAGGTGTAGTAAATTCGAGTGTTGGAGATATATATATTTTTAAGACTCAACCAGGAGCAGTTGCGAAAAATGCAACTCCAAGGGCTCCGGCTGGGAATTGAACCCACGATCGCTGGATATCTAGACCAACGCTCTACCGACTGAGCTACAGAAGCAGTTGCCGTATATGCAAAAAAATGTTTCCCTAATCTGGCGGCGATCTTGATTTCTTGACATATCGAGGGCCAAATAATGGTCTCAATGGCCCCCTTGTACTTGAAAACATACAAAAAGATGTTTTATTTAAGTTCTTACCATGTTTGGTACCAAAAATATGACAAAAATTGAATGGTTTAAAAATGGGTTAACCGTTGAAAATACAGCTGGGCAAACCCCCTATATCGATTTAGAGCATATAAATACGTCTAATAAGAACGTTGTTTGCCAGCCGTAAACATGAAATGCCTCCACCATCTTTATTAATATGTACATTTTCCCAGATTCTGCCCAGTCGAAAGTATAAATGAGCCTTTAGTATATACGTTAGCTATCACGTGACGTGCAAGGACCTCCATGAGACCTGCAGCTAAACAGCGCGTAAACATTTTGCTGATTTTTTAGCTAAATTATTATCAAAATTTCATAATATAAATTATTATCTACAACATTTTCAGAATTATGCCAGAGATTATGCTAGTTCTGCTAAGTTATAATTATGCTAAAAACATGAGTCAGATTTTTCATCATTTTTCATTGCTAGAAATTATGCACAAACGTCAAAATTATGCTAAACTAGCATAATTATGACCAGTGTGAAGGTAGCCTCACATTCGGCCTCGGATTCGGCCTCGGATTCAGCCTCGGATTCGCAAAGCAAATATTTCACCTTAAATAATTCCCTCAATAATCAACCGATCGGCACACACGATGCACCAAATTAAAGCTTATTATTCTATCTTTCTGGCCCAATATTAATGGCGTTCGTTTGAACAATTTGTTGAGGGAAAAAATAACCATTTAATATAAAGTATCCACTTTTTAGGTAAACAAATCGATCAAATTCGCCGTGACGGCTTTGGGGGAAAAAATTCGATGGCTTCCCTTACTTTTTAATGCCCTTGCTATACATCAAAATGAAGCTCATTCTATCGTCTCGCTGGCCCAAGAAAAACTAGAAGTGGCCCAGATCTGGTTCAAGATATCTTAGCTTTTAAAGAGCGACGCCAAAACTGTCAACTGCACAGCGAGCCAAATTCACTTGTAGCCGACATGACTCTTTGGGGGAAATATTTTGGTGGCTTCTTTTAATTTTAACCGGCTTTCATATATATCAAAATGAATCTCATTCTATCTTCTTGCTGGCCCAAGAAAAATTAGAAGTGGCCCAGATCTGGCTCAAGAATTGTTCGCTTTTAAAGCAAGAAGCCCAAACTGTCAATTACATCGCGCCGGAAACAGAAATATTTATTAATTGTAGTTGCCGACATAGTCTTTGGGGGAAACATTTCGATGGCTTCTGTTAACTTTAACCAGCTTTCCTATATATCAAAATGAAGCTCATTCTATCGTGTTGCTGGCCCAAGAAAAATTAGAAGTGGCCCAAATCTGGTTTAAGAGTTATTCGCTTTTAAAGTGAGACGCCCAAACTGTCAATTACACAGCGCGCTAAAAATAGAACACTTTATTAACTATATTTCACGACATAGCCTTTGGGGGAAAGATTTCGATGGCTTCGGTTATTTTTAACCGGCTTTCCTATATATGAAATTGAAGCTAAATCTATCTTCTTGCTGGCCCAAGAAAAATTAGAAGTGGCCCAGATCTGGTTCAAGAGTCGTTCGCTATTACATCGCGCCGGAAATAGAAATCTTTATTAAGGTGGCTCCATACAGTTTCTTGAAAAATGCAAAATACAAGTTTGAGAGTCCAAAACACGTGATTAAATCTTATGCATCCAAATAAATTGCAACAGTTGTTGCTATGGCAACAATGACGTTTCAAAAGGGCTGCCAATTACCCTTCAAACTAATTTAATTCGGAAAAAATTTTGGTGACCCCCAATTTTTTTTTCATTAAAATTTTCCTTGAAGTATGAGTTCCGGCGCGCTGTAATTGACAGTTTGGGCTTCTCGCTTTAAAAGCGAATAACTCTTGAACCAGATCTCTAATTTTTCTTGGGCCAGCAAGACGGTAGAATGAGCTTCAATTTGATATATAGGAAAGCCGATTACAATTTAAAGAAGCCATCGAAATCTTTCCCCCAAGACCATCCCGACGAATTTAATAATAAAGTGTTCTATTTTTAGCGCCCTGTGTAATTAACAGTATGTGCGTCTCGATTTAAAAGCGAATAGCTCTTAAACCAGATCTGGGCCACTTAAAATTTTTCTTGGGCCAGCAAGACGATAGAATGAGCTTCATTTTGATATAGAGGAAAGCCGGTAAAAAATAACAGAAGCCATCGAAATCCCCCTCCCCCCCCCCCCCCCCCCCCCAAATGGCTATGTCGGCAACTACACTTAATAAAGAATTATATTTCCGGTGCGCATAAATTGACTGTTAGGGCGTCTCGCTTTAAATGCGAATAACTCTTGAACCAGATATGGGCCACTTCTAATTTTTCTTGGGCCAGCAAGAGGACAGAAAGAGCTTCATTTCGATATAGAGCAAAGTCAGTTAAAAGTTATAGAAGGCATCGCAATTTTCCCCCCAAGACCACCCCGACGAATTTAATAACAAAGTGTTCTATTTCAGCTCGCTGTGTGATCGGCGGTTCGGGCGTCTCGCTTTAGAAGCTAATAACTCTTTAACCAGATCTGGGCCACTTCTAATTTTTCTTGGGCCAGAAAGACGATAGAATGAGCTTCATTTTGATATATAGGAAAGCTGGTTAAAGTTAACAGAAGCCATCGAAATGTTTCCCCCAAAGACTATGTCGGCAACTACAATTAATAAAGATTTCTGTTTCCGGCGCGATGTAATTGACAGTTTGGGCTTCTTG
Source organism: Paragorgia papillata (assembly GCA_035771165.1). Taxonomy (NCBI): domain Eukaryota; kingdom Metazoa; phylum Cnidaria; class Anthozoa; order Scleralcyonacea; family Coralliidae; genus Paragorgia; species Paragorgia papillata. The sequence goes on from JAWNZC010000014.1 coordinate 6,007,022, forward strand.
CTTTAAAAGCGAACAACTCTTGAGCCAGATCTGGGCCACTTCTAATTTGTCTTGGGCCAGAAAGATGATAGAATGAGCTTCATTTTCGTATATAGGAAAGCCGGTAAAAAATAACAGAATCCATCGAAATTTCCCCCCCAAGGGCTATGTCGGCAACTATACACTTAATAAAGATTTCTATTTCCGGTGCGCGGAAATTGACAGTTTGGGCGTCTCGCTTTAAATGCGAATAACTCTTGAACCAGATCTGGGCCACTTCTAATTTTTCTTGGGCCAGCAAGAATATAGAATGAGCTTCATTTTGATATATAGGAAAGCCGGTTAAAAATAAAAGAAGCCATCGCAAGTTTTCCCCCAAAGAGTCATGTCGGCTACAAGTGAATTTGGTTCGCGTGCAACTGACAGTTTTGGCGTCGCTCTTTAAAAGCTAATATATCTTGAACCAGATCTGGGCCACTTCTAGTTTTTCTTGGGCCAGC